>JAVJIX010000088.1:600000-860000 GCA_036785185.1 Paratrypauchen microcephalus
TTATCCCATTCCTGCCTGCATGCACTGTCTTTCTTGTTCAAATGTTCTGGAGCTACTGTGGCAAGTAAATTTCTCCTGTGTGAGATCAATAAAGTCTTATCTTATCTGATCTTATACCAGGATGTTTAGTATATGTCGCTTAGGGACTTCATGAGTTAAGGACATAAAGGTTTATACAGAAAAGACTGGGGCATTCAAAGTGTTTGTTACACTGGTGTCACCGTGGGTTTTTATGTTGTTGTTGTTTTTTTTTTAACTAATACTTAAATACTAGTAATACTTAAATACTAGTAATTAAATGCTATACTACTTTTAATTAAAGCTTCACTGCATAACATTTCCCCCAAGTATCTGACTAAAATTAAAGCTGTCATATCATCACAGGTATTTTTCCAGTGCATTTAATTCTTGTATTAAAACAAAGCACTTATTGTAATCTGTTTATTGTCTGAAATCTTACACGGCGTGACTTTTAGTGCAGTTTTATTTTGAAATCCTTATGTTTATGTCTTTTGCGTGTGTTTTCCAGTGTTCTGTCCTCGCGTGGTGGGCATTGCTGTGGCTCGATACAACTTCAGCTCCAGAGACACTCGGGAGCTGTCTCTGCTTCAGGGAGACTGCATCAAAATCTTCACCAAAATGTCCAATGGCTGGTGGAAGGGAGAGGTGGACGGGCGGGTGTGTCTCGGCATTTTGTTCCTAGAAAGTTGTAGTTGTTGTTCTTATCATGTTATTTCTATTGAATTTTCAATAATAGAAAATCAAAAATTCAAAGTTCAATGTCAGCTTTATTGTCAAAAAACATATGTACAGGTTGCACACACAAGATTTGAAATTGCAGCGCTCCCTAGGCCCACAGTGAACATAAAACCTCTGATAAACAAAACAATGAACACCATGAATAAAACATCACATATACTCATAGCAAAACTACAGTAAACCTGTATATAATAGAAATAGGTAAAATACACATGTGTAGCGTAATAAAGCTCAAATGGTGTCATTTAAGCAGCAGTATCAGTCTCATTTAAGTGTCATTTAAGCAGCAGTGTCAGTGTCTAAAATGCTCTAAACAAAATGGTAGTATAGTAGAAAGATAGATATTTTTTTATACTTTTTACTTTTCACAACTCCCAAAGACCAGAGTGGAGTTTTGCTGTGATGGTAAAACAAAAGCTAGCATGCTAACCTCGCATTTCCTGAATATCTGACAATAAATTGCTTTAGATAACCGCAGTGGACTTACTTCTACCTCAAGAGGGGTGGGGGTGGGGGGTTAGGGTTACGGGGTTAGCGCACCCTTCTCACCTTTTTCACCCTTGACCCATTTTCATGCCTGATTATTACTATTATTATTATTATTATTATTTATTTATTTATTTTATTGTGTAATGTGTTTTCTTTCAGGTGGGCTGGTTTCCATCGACCTACGTAGAAGAGGAGGATTGACATACATCCCTTCACTACGCACAATAAAAAATTCGTATATTTTGAAGAAAACTGAACTGGCCGACTCAAGTGAACACTTCGATGTCCCCGGGAACCTCGCGCTGCCCTCTGTCAAACTTTGGATGTCCGATCACAGAGTACTAGCCCGCATTTTTCTTCTCTCTGGCCTGACCTGTACTACCAGCCTGGCTCCCGCGGCATTATGGGAAGTGCACCCTCCGTCTCACGCTCACCTTGTCCCTTTATTGACGTCTCCGTTGGATGATGTGAGCGCTGCCTCTGCTGGACTCAGGTTTCCGCAGCGGGATGGGCGGACGCTGCTGCTGACTGGACAACGCTCTCCTACCTGCTCTGCGTTACACTGCAAAGTTTGAACTGCATTGTGTAACTTTTCTGGTGGAGGGTCCGTCAAATGCTCGTCTTCGTGGAGATGTTACTGCTTTGTCTGGAATGTTTCACAGTATGATATTAAATGTTTCTATTTTTATGGAGACTAAACCAGACCAAGTTAAAGGTCAGATCTTTGGAGAAGCAGCCTCGTTCACAGTCAGAACGCCTGTTGTTCTAAATATTCTTGAGCAATAAAATCACCTGTAATTGTAAGGTAGAGCAGTTTAATGTCATACTGTGGAACATTTCAGGCAGAGCAATGACATAGCCATAGAAACAAGCAGGTGACGGACCCCCAACCAAAAAGTTACACAGTGCACCTTTAAGGAAACACACCGGGCAAGTCAAATGGTATATTTTTGCTACAGGACTTTCTTCATTTGTAAAAACAGAAAATGTATTAACAATAGTGTTTTCAGAATACTACAATTTCAAATACTTATACATTAAGGGATAGATTTACTTCATATCAATTTCAATTTCACAGTGATGCACTCTCTCATTTATTTGGCTTCTTTTTCTTACTAATTCCACATTAGATATACATACAGAAGACATGAAATATATATTTAGTAAAGAAAAAAAAAAGTTAAATAACCACTAAATATTTTTTTGGACAAAGCAGAAGGTGACTAATTTGATGATTTGGTTATAAAATCTTAAAACTATTTAGTAGCATTATTAAATATTTTTTCTTTGCTACATAATTCCATACAACTCTGGAAAAAATGAGAGACCACTGCAAAATTATCAGTTTTTCTGATTTTACTACTTATAGGTATGTGTTTGGGCAAAAGGAACATTTTTGTTTGAGTCTATAAACTACTGACAACATTTCCCACAAATTCCAAATAAAATATTATCGTTTAGAGAATTTATTTGCAGAAAATGACAAATGGTCAAAATAACAAAAAAGATACATGTTTTCAGACCTCAAACAATGCAAAGAGACAAGATGAAATTCATTTTAAAATAACATAATTCGAATGTTTACTCTTAAGAAGAGTTCAGAAATCAATATTTGGCAGCACGGTGGCTGAGTGGCTAGTGCTCATGCTTCACAGCAAGAAGGTTCCGGGTTCAATCTGGGTGGGTTTCCTCTGGGCACTCTGTTTCCCCCCAAACCCAAAACATGCACCATAGGTGAAATCCTCCAGCTTAGGTCCTGACCAAACCGAAGCAAGAAGATCATGGAGATGGCCCCTGGGCACAGTAATGTGCTGCCCACTGCTCCTAATAACCCAGAATCAGAAAGATTTTTATTGCCATTGTCAAGTGAACAGAGTTCACTAAACTAGGAACTTGTCTCGGTAATAAGGTGCAAACATAAAACACTAAATAACAATAGTAATAACTAGAGTATAGACACTAAATAATAATAATAACTACATATAGCTATAATATAGTAAAAAATAATAAGCAATCCAAATAACAAAAAGGTCCAGATGAGCAGCATCAGAACAGTAGTGCAAACATGACGTGATTAAAGTGACTAGTGATATAAAGTGTCCAGCTTTGTGCAGATGTTATGAATTGTTCATGAGTCCAACAGCAGAGGGAAAGAAACTGTTTTTGTGATGGGAGGTTCTGGTCCCGATGGACCGTAGCCTCCTACCAGAGGGAAGTGGCTCAAATAGTCCATGTCCAGGGTGAGAAGTATCAGCTGCTATCCGGCCTGCTCGCCCCCGAGTCCTGGAGACGTACAGATCCTGGATAGATGGAAGGCTGCAGCCTTCTCGGCAGAGCGCACAATGCGCTGCAGTCTCTGTTTGTCCCTGACAGTGGCTCCAGCATACCACACAGTGATGGAAGAGGTGAGGATGGACTCAATGATGGCCGTGTAGAACTGCACTATCATCTGGACTGGCAGCTTGGCTTTTCTTAGCTGCTGCAGAAAGTACAACCTCTGCTGGGCCTTCTTGATGAGGGAGTTGATGGTCGGCTCCCACCTAGAGGATGGGATGGGTTAAATCAGTGCTTCTCAATGATTTTCTATGGCGCCCCCACCAGGGAAGAAGAAAAAATTTCACGCACCCTTCCCTGCACGCGACTATAAATAGTATTATTTGTCTAGAAAATTGTTATTAGTACACCTCTGCATAACATTTTATCCTTTTATTAACATTAAAAACAAAAAAGAAAGAAACTTACAACAAAGACTGCACTGTCTTTTTGCACTGAGGACTCAAATATTAATGTGTTTTTAATGCAGATTTGCGCACATTTGTTTACGTTTTACAGAAACAAAACTTTGTTTATGCAAATAAGCCATGTGGTTTTAAAAGCGCTGGGGGGAAAAAAAAAAAACGCAGTCTCTCTGTGCCACTGATGTGTCAGCTTCTGTCAGACTAAAGGACATGACTCAGTGGAATATACGTGTTTTTTCTGTAACAGACGATGTTCTGCTGATGGTGAGTCTGTTCTGTATATCACGTATTTAAGGTTGCCGACCCCTGCCCCAGAGCAACAATGAGAGCGCCACTGCCAACTACTGTTGTTGATGTGCAATTACACTTGGTTCTAGTACAGTACGGCAAAAAAAGCATGTTTCCTAGTGTCACCCCCCCCCCCCCCCAGGGGGGCCCGCCCCACTATTTGAGAAGCACTGGGTTAAATGCAGAGAAGAATTTCTCCTGTGTGAGATCAATAAAGTCACTTCTTCTTCTTCTTCTTCTTCTTCTTCTTCTTAATAACCATTATTTTTAATCACAGCTTTCATGCGTCTTGGCATGCTCTCCACAAGTCTTTCACATTGTTCTTGGGTGACTTTATAACACTCCTGGTGCAAGAACTGAAGTAGCTCAGCTTTGTGTTTGTGTTGAAATTCAACAGACGCTGGAATGGAATGGCTGTAATACATGTAGAGATGCTAATTTCAGAAAAAAATGCAGTGGTCTTATTTTTTCCAGAGCTGTACATATTATCAATATATTTATTGACAGGCATATTTTGTCTTTGTGATAGTTTGGATGGTTCAAAATGATTTCAACGTAAACATGTACACCCGTCAAAAGTTTGGACACACTTCTCATTCATTGTTTTTGATGTTTATTACTTTCTGCATTTTTAGATACATATATGGAATTACACAGTTAACTCAACTGGTAAGTCACTTGACTTTCACCCGGGGGACCTGGGTTCAAATCCCCCCTGGGGAATGAGCAAGTCATTGTGGGTCCTTGGGCAAGACCTTTCATGGTACTGCCCCCCGGGTACCTGAAAGATGAGCTGCCCACTGCTCCTGAAAAAGGATGGGACAAATGCAGAGAAATAATTTTATCTTCTTCTTCTTCTTCTTCTTCTAACAGGGCTGCAAAGCGTTGACTTTCTCTCAGTGAGTTTTTTGATGAAGTCTCCTGAAATAGTTTTCACTTCACAGGTGTATGTCAGGGTCAAATAATGCCAAGTGTCAAAAGGATAAAAGCAAAGGGTGGCTACTTCAAAGTTTTGACTTATTTAGATTGTTTTTTTAAACTACATTCTATATGTGTTCATTTATAGTTTTGATGCCTTTTTTTTACAATGAAAAGAAAGAAACAACATGCATAAAAGCCTGTCCAAACTTTTGGTAGTGTAAAGAAGTAAAGCTATTAAACCAAAATTGTTAATATGAATCAAATATTTGTTTCACATTTTAACAGAGAAAAAACTTGACAAAAATATGACTAATTAGGTCTTACATTTTTACAGTTTACACCAAAATAATTGAGTCATTTTGGATGTTTCCATTTCACCCCATTCCATGACCTTTGTATAAATGACTTACCCAGAGCCAGTTCATTTTCAAAGTGGAAAAAAAACGTTTGAATTTCAGAGGATCATTTGCTGTGAGCCCCTCCATCTTTTGATCGTCCCTGGACCTTTTTTTCCAATCATCATTTTCAGTGTTTATTTTGGTTTGAGAATGCCTGACTCAATGGTGATGTAACTGCTGCTCACTGTAGTGCAGAGGTATGGGCTCTGTCTGTTTAAAGGTGATTTCTTCCCTTCAAAAGCCCACATCCCGCTAACCACGCCTGTGTGACTTCAATATTTAATAAAGGGATACTCTTTGAATTGTACTGTTCAAAGGCCAAAGTCTGTTTTCTTTCTTCCAGACACATGTGATGAATACAGTTCACTATAGGGGTGACACTGGGGTCCTACTACGCAACTGTCTCTGTGGAGTTGTCATTGCTTTGCTTGGAATGTTTCACAGTATGGTAACATTAACCTTGGCAGAAAGATGAATTCTCATGATCTTTGTTCGTAAGAGTTCACAAAGCTTGTGAGAATCCATCTTTTTAAACTCCAGATGATAAGTTCCTGCAGAGATTGACCAATCATAGGGCAGCATTATGGTCTGGACTAAAACCAGCACCAAATGAACCAAAGAAAACCTAACAATTCCTTCAAACGTACATCCACTTTTAGCAGAAATACAGACTATTTTGTGAAAAACATGTAGAGGGAAATGCTTTAACCCAAGTTAGACTTTAATGTGAGCTTTATTTTAACACACTCAAACCATTAAGAACAGACGTAATTAAAACTACAGGTGAGCTGATTTGTGCTGTTAATAAGTCTCTCAAATTACATTTTCACATAGTCACTCACACCTTTTTCTGTTGAAAATCAAACAACACGACCAAGAACGCTCTTACTGATCACAGGCTCCTGAAAATTTAATTAGTATTTATTTTAGAGCGAGAACTACTTTATTGATTCCAAGGGAAATTCAGGTTTTGTTACAGCAAACTCTTGCGGTTGCTGCAACATTTCCCGTGCACTTCTCAGTGGAGTTTAAAAGAAGGATTGGTCAGATAGAGCCAAAAGTGTCCCTCCTCTGTGTCCCGCAGCAATACAGCAGTATCCAGAGAGAACGCAACAGGAAAGGCCTCGTTCTTACTCCGCTCTGGTGTTTCGGATGGTGACAAAATGGTTCGTTCCCTCAAAGTGTTGAAGTCTGAAGATCTTGTGCCACATGTGGTGCCACATATGGTGTAAAAAGCCTGTAGCATCTCAAATGTCCATAGCTAGCTCCCTAGTTAGCTCGTTAGCTTGCCTCTTGCATGGTCTCTGCGGATGTGGGAAAAACAACCAGCTCATTTCGCAAAATCCAACAGTCCCTTACTTGTGTCCTTTGAACTGCACATGCTGCATTTCTTAGTTCTTTAAAATCCCATGATATGAGGTTAAAAACTTAATTGAATTTCAGACCATAATGAAACTTGTGTGAAACTGGCTGTGCTGAATAACTCGGCATAGACATACATGTGCTATATGCATATAGACATCATGTTGGGGGGTATGTGCCATACCCCCCAACATGATGTCACTGACGTATTTTTCCCATCATACTGGACTGTGACATCACCACATTCTTCAGTACAATACAGTCACTGAAAGATATGACCTCTAAAGGTATCATTACCAAATATAGGAAACTAGCTTTGGAAAGTTTCATAAGATTTGCATCATACACACCGCCATTGTGAACGCGTCTTTCATGATTTTTTTTGGCACCTCTCAGAACAAACAAAAAAGACTCGTGTCATTAGGAAGCCATGGAAGACAGGCAGACATTTTCAATTCGCACATGTTTTTATTTTCAAATAATTGAGGTGGGAGAGGTCAGGTCTGGTCTTTGCTTCCTTGTTACTCCTTTTTTAAAATTTATTGTTGACATTTTCATAATTTTCACATAATTCATATAACTGTATGACATGTATGGCAGGAAAGGAGGGAGTGCGTTTATGATTATTCATGGTGGGACTGAGAGACATCACCTACTTTTATGTACATACTGTATGTTTAATGGCATGTGGAACATTCTAGGAAAAGCAATAACATCTTCAAGGAAACAGGTGCTAAACCCTACACCTGAAAGTACTGTAGTTAGCAGTAGTTACCACATTACCATTAGCAAAAGGAGAAATTCAATTTGTCAACTGGATAAAAGTGTGTTTTTTGTGTGTTTTTTTACCATTAGTTAAAATCATGGCAGAAGTTACCATTAGTTAACTTCTGTCATGATTTAAAATTATTTTTTTCCAATCACTTTATCTCCTAATTCCAAATTTCTGCACAAATTCTAAAACTTGCCACTCTAGGAGAAAATACTCAGATCAGTCCATGTTGGCATAGCCTTATATCAATTTTCAAGCCTTAACTCTCAGATCAAAACTGCATTTTTGTAGTACCTGAAACACAATGAACTATTGAAACACTCTCTTTGCATGTGCTATAGGCTGTGTACCGAAATATTGCGCACTCAAAGGACACAACTACACACACAGGAATCACAATATGAATAGATTTTGTAGACAGATACAGAAGTACAGCTCTGGAAAAAATAAGAGACCACTGCAAAATTATCAGTTTTTCTGATTTTACTACTTATAGATATGTGTTTTGGCAAAAGGAACATTTTTGTTTCAGTCTATAAACTACTGACAACATTTCTCCCAAATTACAAATAAAAATATTACCATTTAGAGCATTTATTTGCAGAAAATGACAAATGGTCAAAATGCAAAGAAACAAGATCAAATTCATTTTAAAACAACATAATACTAATGTTTACACTTAAAGGCAAATTAACGTTTTTTTTTACAATCTGAGCCTTCTTTCGGCAACAAAACAAGTAGTTTTACTCACCCATAGCATTTTTCTGTTAATTGGAGCAGTATCGCAGAACTTATGTTGAGCCGTTCTGTTCTACTAATGATCCCGTATCCGTTAACATGGTGCTGTATCATATGCTCGGGGCATTACTTTGCGGTGTCCAAATAACACAAACTTTAGCACTTTTCAAATCATAGAAGCCCGATGTCTTAATGTAAGATTTCGTTTGAAGCAAAAGTGGCCTGTAATCTGAGATTTAGCCATAGTTTTCAGCTTTGCGTTTCATGTTTGGGGACCAGGAGCAGTCCGCGCATGCGCACTGGCGTCTTCATCTACTCGAAACTATGGCTAAATCTCGGATTACAAAATTACGGATTACATAAATTCTGCGATACTGCTCCAATTGACAGAAAAATGCTATGGGTGAGTAAAACTACTTGTTTTATTGCCGAAAGAAGGCTCAGATTGTAAAAAAAACGTTAATTTGCCTTTAAGAAGAGTTCAGAAATCAATATTTGGTGCAATAACCCTTATTTTTAATCACAGCTTTCATGCGTCTTGGCATGCTCTCCACAAGTCTTACACATTGTTCTTGGGTGACTTTATTCCACTCCTGGAGCAAGAACTGAAGTAGTTCAGCTTTGTGTTTGTGTTGGAATTCAACAGACGCTGGAATGGAATGGCTGTAATACATGTAGAAATGCTGATTTCAGAAAAAAATGCAGTGGTGTCTTATTTTTTTCCAAAGCTGTAGTAGAAACCATAAAGACTTCTGTAGTGAAAGCCTGTGTGAAGCAGGTTTTCATTCAGCGACGTTGAGGTTCATATCTGACACAGTTCAGATTCCAACGGCTAAAAAGCACAGATTTGAACATTTTGCTTTTTTGTTCCCTAAATGATTGTTTAATATTGTACACATACTGTATTTACAGCATTTACCTCACTCACAAACCATCAGACACAGTGTGATTCAGGTCCTACAGTCTAACAGTGTGGGAACATTCTCTGGACTGTGTCTGGATGATGGTAGACAATTTTATAAACCATCCATCCATCCATCTATTTTCTTCCGCTTATCCGGAGCCGGGTCGGGGGGCAACAGCCTAAGCAGGGACTCCCAGACTTCCTTCACCCCACTTTCACTTTCTCCAGCTCCTCCAGAGATATCCCAAGGTGTTCCCAGGCCTGATAATTGTATTTATATTTTAGCCTTAAAATGTCCTTTATACAGAAGTGTTCACGTTTTGCCAAAGTAAGATTCTAAAGAATTCTGAATTGTTTGGTGTCTTGTTGGCATAGCTAGGAAAAGTGTGCAAAATATTTGTCAGTTTTGTGAAAAGCTTCAGAAAATGCACCAAAGCGATGGGGGATAAAAAAAAATCCATAATATTAAAACGTTTTAAAAAGACTGTGAAAAATGAGTGGGAAATTGACTTGCTTTTTATTTCCAAATGGTACCTCAGGAAAGTACAATCACCGTGCGAGTTAAAGGAGAGGCTGAGTACAAACTGGGCCTGTCCGATATTCCTCACCTGTCAGTCTCTCCCTCCTCTTCTTCCTCTTCTTCCTCTTCTTTCGCAGCTTCACTGTCCGCTGGCTGCAGAGGAGGAAAAGCCTATACAAGCCCTGGTGAGTTAAGTCTGCTTCACTGGGAATGACAGGATGAGTACAGTGTGAATGTAACCTAGTGCGGTGCAACCACTCGTTTACAACTCCTCCTGTCAGAATCAGATTCTACGGACACACCGGGGTGCACCAGGAGACGCAATCTTTTATTATTATAAGCAAAGTCTATGTTGTTTTAATAGAGGGAGGTTATGGTAGAATACATATGTGTTTTGTTGATATGATAACTGTCTGAAAATGTGTAAATAATATATAGGGTAGTTGTTTACAAGTTTTTGCTATTCCTATTGTAATATCCCAAGCAGTGTTGTCATGATACTAACATTTCAGATTTGAATACCGATTTTAATACCGATTCTGATATCACAGTGACAATAAAAAATACTCTTTATTTAAACAATAGAATGTAGTGTCAACATTAAACTGTACTTTCTTTTATACAGCTCCGGAAAAAAATAAGAGACCATTGCAAATTCCAAATAAAAATATTATCGTTGAGAGAATTTATTTGCAGAAAATGACAAATGGTCAAAATAACAAAAAAGATACATGTTTTCAGACCTCAAACAAGATTTGTCATGGTTTATGTTTTGCTGTTTTTGTTTCATATTTTCACATATCTTATTCCTTTATTGTAGTGTGCCCTTAGTGTTTTATTTTGACATTTGTCCTGTCAGCTTGTTACTTTTAGTTTTACTTCCTGTCTGTTGATTGTTTTCCCCACCCTAATGTGTTACACCTGTGTGTGTGTGCGTTTATTCCCCGTGTTCTTCTCTGCCCCTTGTTGGTCCATTGTCAATAGCCGTGTCTCAATTCTCAGTGTGCACAGTTCGGAGTGTGGTTTTAACGGTGCATACGTCACTTCCGGCGCGACAACTGCTGTTCCATTTCGTTTTTGTCCCTTGCGCACTTAAAATGCACCCTGAAAACTGCAGTTGTTTCCATGGAAATCAGGGCGTGGACCAACTGTGCATCCATGCACACTTCACGCAGTCATATATCCCAGCATGCACCATGTGCTACTTCTTCTACAGGAGAAAATGAAGTCGGCGGCAGCATCTGGTAGTTGCGAGACCTGTCCCATTTTGCTCACGCCCATGCGGCCGGCGGACTGCACTCAGGGCTGTGCAAGTATGCACAGTCCTGAGTACCCTTAAAACCACACTCCGAGCTGTGCACACTGCGAATTGAGACATGGCTCAATTCGCAGTGTGCAGTGTGTAGTGTCTCGTCATGTCTTGTCATTATTAGTCTTGTCATGCCAGTTTGGATTTTTGGATTTTGGTCTTTCTTTGGTTGTTATTAAAGAACTTAAACATTAGTCCTGCATTTTGGGTCATCCCTCTGTTCCTAAATGACAAGATCAAATTAATTTTAAAACAACATAATACTAATGTTTTTACACTTAAGAAGATTTCAGAAATCAATATTTGGTGCAATAACCCTTATTTTTAATCACAGCTTTCATGTGTCTTGGCATGCTCTCCACAAGTCTTTCACATTGTTCTTGGGTGACTTTATTCCACTCCTGGTGCAAGAACTGAAGTAGCTCAGCTTTGTGTTTGTGTTGGAATTCAACAGACGCTGGAATGGAATGGCTGTAATGTACATGTAGAGATGCTGATTTCAGAAAAAAATGCAGTGGTCTCTTATTTTTTTTCCAGAGCTGTATTACCATATGGTCTTAGTGTACATCTGTGTAATCCCTCAGGTAGGTTCTATAGTGGTCCATGGGTGTATACTAGTCTATGTGATCTTATACTTGTTCAGCTCTAGATCATTTTAAAGCTATTTTTTAAAAGGTTAATTTAGGGGGGCGGAAGGAGTCTTCAGAAATCTTGCTCCTGATTGTGACTTTGGTTTCACGTTCAAATTTTCAAATGTGGGCCCTGGTTGCAGATTAGCCACTATAACTGCTAGTCAAAGAAGTATAATCAAATCTGGAAGGTGATTCCAAGATCCCAAGCGTCATGGGCCCAAACATAATTTTCTCTTCTGCTCTTTGGGAGAATTCTTTCTGGGCCCAAGCTCATGGGAGCTGCAGCACCAGTGAAGCAGTTGGTCTCGAGCCGGAATAGAGGTGAAAAGCCTTAAACATTTTTTATTATGGATCCATGTTGCTAACCTCAGTGAGCTTCATTTGGTTGCAGTCGAACACTATGGGTGATGTCACATTCCTTTAGTCCACTACGACAGTGTTTCCCAACCTGTTTTGTCTTGTGTACCCGCTGAGCCTTTTTGTCATACCTCAAGTACCCCCTCACTCATACGTGTTGATAATTCTCCAAAAGTAGAATGTGACACAACAGATTATTAAATGAAAATCATTTTATTTCATCTCTTTTTCTTAAAATTCAGTTCTCAGGCATTTTCTCTCTTTTCTTTAACTCAAATTTACTCAAATTAGAATTTAAAGGAAAAGTAACGTTTTTTACAATTTGAGCCTTATTTCGGTAATAAAACAAGTTGTTTTACTCACCCATAGCACTTTGGTGTCATATGGAGCATTTCCGGAGATGTTTTAGATTAGCGTTAGGCTAACGCCATTAGCCTAGCGCGACTTATAGCCATAGCTCGGGGCATTCCCCGAGCATGTAATATGCCCCGTGCGGGCTCCAAATAACACAAACTTTAGCACTTTTCAAATCATAGAAGCTCGATGTCTTACTCTACGATTTCATTTGAATCAAAAGTGGCCTGTAATCCGAGATTTATCCATAGTTTACAGCTTTGCGTTCCATGTTTGGGTCCCAGGAGCTGAGAGCACACTCCGCGCATGCGCACTGGCGTCCTCATCTACTCGAAATTATGGCTAAATCTCGGATTACAGGCCACTTTTGACCAAACGAAATCGTAGACTAAAGACATCGAGCCTCTATGATTTGAAAAGTGCTAAAGTTTGTGTTATTTGGAGCCCGCACGGGGCATAATTACATGCTCGGGGAATGCCCCGAGCTATGGCTATAAGTCGCGCTAGGCTAACGGCGTTAGCCTAACGCTAATCTAAAACATCTCCGGAAATGCTCCATATGACACCAAAGTGCTATGGGTGAGTAAAAAACTTGTTTTATTACCGAAATAAGGCTCAAATTGTAAAAAACGTTACTTTTCCTTTAAAAATTCCAAAAAATCTCCCCCTGTGCCTGGCAGCAACACTGCCGAGTACCCCCTGTAGTGTGCTCGAGTACCCCTAGGGGTACTTGTACCCCTGGTTGGGAAACACTGCACTACTATTATACAGTGATTCTATGGGTGATTCTTTAGAAAGGAGGAAAAAATCTGAACTTTTCTGAAGTGGGGTCCATCACTTGCTTGTCTCCATGAAGATTTTTTTTATTTACCCTGAACGTTAGAGTATGAAAGTAAAAGTATCTCACATTTACTTAATTACAGGCATTTTTTTTAGATGTTTTAGTCATTGTGTTTATTGTCTTGTACTTCTGCTAGGGGTATATGTGATCTTTTAGTCATTGTGTTTATTGTTGTGTTTATCAGATGTTTTATGTTCTCTGTGGGCCTAGGGAGCGCTGCAATTTCAAATCCTGTGTGTGCAACCTGTACATATGGTTTTTGACAATAAAGCTGACTTTGAACCCTTAAACCTTTTTATTGTCCAAATATCCCTTTCTCCAAGGCTTGCATCTCAGCAGATCCTTTCCAGTAAGTTGGCCTTGTGGTTTCACTTGCTGTTGTCCACATAGATAGATCATTTTAATGCTATATTGTGGAACACACCTTCAAAAATCATCCCAATCAACTTCACCAGAGAAAGATTTCCACTTTCTTTTGTAAAATTTGAAATTATTCCACGTATCGATGGACTTCAGCCTCCTGTCACATGGGATCTATTTTGGGTACTTTTGGCCAGAGACAGACAGAACTGTTATCTGCTATCCGCTCATATTCTTTCAGTTTGGTGATGAGTTAGATCATTCCTTTGAAGTACATAGGTTTGAACCACCTCCACTCTGGTTGGTCGGTGAACACTTCGCCCACTGAGCCACCTCATCTCCATACTTGTAACTTGAAAATGCAGTCAAAATTGTACTTCTCATTTGCCTTTATATATAAGCAGTACTTTTTTGTCATTTCCTTTCATATTATTCCAACTGAACCCATTTGAATGCGCTCCTCTCCACTCCCACTGTGAGTGCTTATGTATAATGTAAACTGGCCTTAAGGCGTCTCCCACTGCCCTGTCTCTATAATGACCAGGCTGACACTGCGAGGGTCTAAACCAAAGCTCACAGCATTCATAAAGATACAGTGAAAAGAAACGCTCCCCAATACTTCCCATGCTTCTAATCTCCCTGTCCCTTTGCCAAAACAGATGAAGGCGATGACAGAGGAGCTGGATGGTGGCCAGAGAGGGACAAACAGATGTAGTGGGTTGTAGAAGGCAGATAAAGCTCAGAGAATGGAGCATATGGATGTGAGACGGGCCAAGGCTAATATGAGTCACCAGTCACTCTATAGAGAAACGTACAAGGACAGCGTCAATGGAGAAAGCTGCTTTGTTTCATGTAGCGCCCTTTATATGAAATTCCTGATCCAACTGTAACTATGGTGTATATCTTTTTGTATTTGACTTTCCAAGTACTTGCCTATGGACTATACAAAACCCAAATAAAGAAATATCAGCACACTATCAGGAAAGATTCAAGATTCAAAGCTTTTATTGTCATATGCACAGTAAGGAAACACATTTCCCTGTACAATGAAATTCTTACTTTGCTGCCCACACTGGATGCCAAGAGCATGCAAAAAATTAAAATAGATATATAAGATAAAGAGAAGTATGTAAAAAAAATAAATAAAAAAAAATAAATCAAATAGAAACAATCTTTACAGAATATACACTATGAAAAACATAGGCTAGGTGCTATGTACATATTTACAGATAATGTGGAAAGGCAAGCAAGGATGAGATCTTTGAACAAAGACTAAACTTAATACTGGAAAAATACAAACGTCAGAAACATCACCTACAATATTCATACAAAATACAATTGTAAATTAATTTAAAACTCTGATATCACTCACATGTATCTGAGTGGTTTTCATTTGCTAAATCCCCCTTGATTGTTAAAATTTTGTGAAATTCTCTGGTTAATCCTCGTTATACCACGGTCACACGGTCAGAATTCCAACTGCTAACTGCCGTGCGTTAATACTGCATAACGCACAAGTAGTCGGCAACAGCCAAATCACTGTTCTATATCACTGCTCAGTGGAAAGCTTTTCAGATTAACAGGTGAGATATTTTTGTTTGTAGCTGTGGTATAAACACATTATACAACTTGGAGTCGTGCATTATGCATGCACTGCTCCTCGTTGTTTAATGCTTACATATCACTGCTCTGCTGCCATCGCTATAACATCACGATAGCAATGGGTAAACAGTCTAGCACGGTGGGAAACTTTTCAGATTCACAGGTGAGACATTTCAGTTTGTAGCCGTGGTATAGGTGCATTAACTGTGTCCTGACTCACGCCGTCTGGTTAGAGTAGGGACACAGGGGGTGTTAGACCTCCTGGTATATTTTCCTTTTCTTTTTTTTTCTTTTTTTAATGATTTTAATGTTATACAAAACAAGACCATAAAATAATCACAAAATGCCCCCTTTCCCCCAGCAAAGTCCTGCTGCTTCCCCCTCACAGAGTGGAGGATCGTTTGTCTGACAGGAGCAGAGGCTTTCCTTCCCTTAAAGGAAAAGTAACGTTATTTTACAATCTGAGCCTTCTTTCGGTAATAAAACAAGTCGTTTGACTCACCCATATCACGTTCGTGTCATTTGGAGCTGTTTGAAGAAAGTTATGTTGTAGCGTATCCGTTAGCATTTGTATTCGGGGCATTACTTTGCGGTCTCCAAATAACACAAACTTTAGCAGTTTTCAAATCATAGAAGCCCGATGTCTTAATGTAAGATTTCGTTTGAAGCAAAAGTGGCCTGTAATCCGAGATTTATCCATAGATTTCAGCTTTGCGTTTCATGTTTGGGTCCCGGGAGCAGTCCGCGCATGCGCACTGGCGTCCTCATCTACTCGAAACTATGGCTAAATCTCGGATTACAGGCCACTTTTCCTTCAAACGAAATCTTACATTAAGACATCGGGCTTCTATGATTTGAAAAGTGCTAAAGTTTGTGTTATTTGGACACCGCAAAGTAATGCCCCGAGCATATGATACAGCACCATGTTAACGGATACGGGATCATTACTAGAACAGAACGGCTCAACATAAGTTCTGCGATACTGCTCCAATTGACAGAAAAATGCTATGGGTGAGTAAAACTACTTGTTTTATTGCCAAAAGAAGGCTCAGATTGTAAAAAAAAATGTTAATTTGCCTTTAAGGATGCACTTTTCGCCTGGCCAATAGCACAATGTATGTTCTAGCAGGTGTTTATTTCACCGTTGCAACATCTCCAAATTTTGGGCTCATCATCAAAAGAAAGTCCACACACATCAGGTTACTGTATCTTGATTAGATAATTCCAGGCGAATTGCAATTTTACATCTTTGACACTAGTTTGAAATACCATTTCCTAACTTGCATAGTCTGAGCGGAGTGTAATGTTCTATGAGAGACACTGAAGTGAATTTGTTTGTGTCTGATGGATACTCATTTTGCGTGAGGTTCAATAACTTATTCATTCATTTTTGTCAGTGTAAGTGCACCCTAAAATGGATTCCCATTTTGCTTTAATTGGGGAATTGTCATAAACTGGGAAGTTATTAATCACTGTTTTATAAACTAAAGAGGTCTTTTGTGGCGGTGAATTTTGGTGTAAAAAAAGACAGCATTCAAAATTTGATTTAAAAATATTTTCTTTGGCTTTTGATCCAATTCCTGATTTGCAAATATTTTAAAAAGTTGTTTATTCAAGTCATATTGTTCATATAATTGACAAAAGTCAGCAAACATAAGGGTCACCAACTGTTCTGATGCTTTTCCTGGACCATCCATCCATTTTCTTCCACTTATCCACCGGGTTGTGGGGGCAACAGTCTAAGCTGGGACTCCCAGACTTCCTTCACTTCCTCCAGCTCCCCCGGGGGGACCCCAAGGCGTTCCCAGGCCAGGAGACATAGTCCCTCCAGCGTGACCTTTTCCTGGACCAGCTTTGTAGAAGACCATTTGCTATTAGCTACAGTTGTATGAAAAAAGTTTGGGCACCCCTTTGAGGTTGCATAAGGGTTGCTGAGGTTGTTGCAATAATGTTCATTTTCCCATAAAAACCGAGAACTGGGTGGTTTTCCAGACACAGATTTTAAGTGTAGTAATATTCATTTGTATGAAATTAAATCAAATGTGAAAAACAGGCTGTGTAAAAATGTGAGCACCCTTATCATTTTGTTGCTTTGAATACCTGTAACTAATCAGCACAGAATAATTGGAACAAAAAACTGGTTTGATGAGCTCATTGAGCCTTGAACTTCATAGACAGAAGCATCCAATCATGACAAAAGGTATTTAAGGCAGCCAAATGCAAGTTGTTCTTCTTCTCTTTGACTCTCCTCTGAAGAGTGGCAACATGGGGGCCTCGAAACAACTCTCCAATGACCTGAAAATAAAGATTGTTCAGCATTATTTTTTAGAGGAAGGCTACAAAAGCTATCTCAAAGATTTCAACTGTCAGCCTGCATGCACTGTGAGGAACATAGTGAGGAAATGGAATGCCACAAGCACAGTTCTTGTTAAGGCCAGAAGTGGCAGGTCAAGAAAAATATAAGAGGACGAAGGATGATCAGAATGGTCAAAAACAACCCACAGACCACTTCCAAAGACCTGCAAGGTCATCTTCTGTAGATGGTGTCACTGTGCAGAGGTCAAGAATATGGTGCAATTTGCTCAAGGAAAGGCTGTACGGGAGAGTGATGCAGAAGAAGCCTTTTCTTCACAGATGCCACAAACTGAGTTGGTTGAGGTTTGCAAAAGAACATTTGGACAAGCCAGCTTCATTTTGGAATAAGGTGCTGTGGACTGATGAAACCATCCACTTGTTATTTGGTCATAACAAGAGGTGATATGCATGGTGGCAAAAGACCACAGCATTCCAAGAAAAACACTTGCTACCCACAGTAAAATCTGGTGGAGGTTCCATCATGCTGTGGGGCTGTGTGGCCAGTGCCAGGACTGGGAGTGTCGCATGGATTCCACTCAATATCAGCGGATTCTTGTGAATAATTTTCAACAATCTGTCACAAAGTTGAAGTTACGCCGGGGCTGGATATTTCAACAAGACAACGACCCAAAACACTGCTCAAAATCTCCTCAGGCATTCATGCAGAGGAACAAGTCCAATGTTCTGGAACGGCCATCCCAGTCCCCAGACTTGAAGATCATTGAAAATCTGTGGGATGATTTGAAGCAGGCTGTCCGTGCTCGGCAACCATCAAACCTCACTGAACTAGAGATGCTAGAGGAGGAATGGTGCAATATAACTTCATCCAGGATCCAGACATTCATTAAAAGCATCAAGAGGCTGTTACTTTTGCAGAAAACGAGCTTTACTAAATATTGATATGATTTTCCTGTTAAGATGCCCAAATTTATGCACTGGTCTAATTTTGTTTTGAATCATATTGCACATTTAAAAAACAAAAACAAAACAAAAAAAAACTAATTTCACTGTTGAAATACAGTATTACTGGGTCCATTATTTGATAGATCAAAATGACGTTGAGGACCCAAACACCCAAATGATTTATAAATTAAAATAATGGCAATTATCAAGGGTGCCCAAACTTTTTCATACAACTGTATTAGTAGTGTATTGACTAATAATTTTGTCTCCAGGCACAAAAGCATGTGCAATTGTTGCCATACTTCAAAAGTGGCTGAAATAATTGGGTTTTTGGGGAGTTTTTAAAGTTGTTTTTTTTTTTTGAGCGTAAGAAGAGTATAATAATGGTGAAGTTTGTAATTCTTGTTGCCCTAAGGAGAACCATCTCACTTCATCTGCCTTTGAATGAAACCGAATCTACAATGCATGAAACAACAACTAATTAATAGAAAATGACATTTGGAAGATTTAAATCTCCCTTGCAATAGGGTGCTTGCAAAAAAGAAAATTAACCCTTGCAGTCTTTTTATGCCATAAGAAAAATGATATAGACTTGTGATAAAAAGAGAAATTCAATTTGTCAACTGGACAAAGTTTGTTTGGTCGAAAACGTTTCGCCACTCATCCGAGAGGCTTCGTCAGTTCTGGTTCGAGTGCTGGTTAGACACTGCTTATATCTAGCTGCAGGGAGGAGCTAACTATACTGAAATCATTCTGAAACTATCTCAACTAATTTGTTTTTGAGTTTCTCGAAAACAAAACCAAATTAGTTGAGAGAGTTGAATTGAATTTCTCCTTTTATCATGGATTCTACCTGGACGACTGAGGGATTCTTCACGATATAGACTTGTCCAAGTCTTTAAAAAAATAAAGGAATTTTCATGGGAACACAGTGAAGAAAAAAAAAAAGACTAATACATAAATAAATACATAATAATAATAATAATAATAATAATAATAATAATAATAATAATAATAATAATAATAATAATAATAAATTAATACATTATTATATCAGGGGTGTCAAACATGCGGCCATCCAAGACCTTTAATCTGGCCCTCGGCTGATTTTTCTATTTAAATATTTTAATTATATTTTAATTTTCTATTAAAATATTGGTAATTTTCTCCGCCGCTTTTCTGTGCAGCTTAACATAGCAGAGCCTCTGTACGTGGCCCCTTCCACCAGAGCAGCACAAGTGAAGACTTGCCTCTTTCCAAACGCTCTTAAAGGCCCATCATTTTGACTGTTGACCGTGACACCCTCATCAGCAAAATGTCAAAAATGAGAAAAGTGGACGACAAGTGCAGGATTTTCCAAGAAAAATTGACTAATTTGTTTGTTCACGGAGGTGAATGGGAAATCTGTATGCTTGAAATTGAAATAGTATTTTTCTTAAACTTTCAGGTTGTTCATAGTATTATAATATTTTGTAAAACAAAGAGTTCATCAAATAAAAAAGTCTTCTGTAATAGATTTGCATTTCTCTGCACAAATATTTGGATTTATTTCTATTTTTGGAGTATATTTGCCATGAGTTTTCTGATCCGGCCCCTTTGGGATCAAAGTAGGTTGGATATGGCCCCCGGACCAAAATGAGTTTGACACCCCTGATCTATATTGTTTTGATCCTACCAATCAAGGATAGAGGTTTGCCAGATTTTGTTTTTGATGTATTCAATAATGACATGTAATTGTCATAGTAACTTTTATCATGCCAAATACAGACCTTAAAGGTGCAGTGTGTAGGATTCGTGGCGCATAGGTGGATAGTGGCTATGGCACTTCCTGTTTTAGCTACGGCAAACCTTGAGGGTCACCCGGACGCGCCGTAGCGGACAGCTCGCGTACCCGCGCGCGCACCCGCCGCGCACCCGGCCGACAACAACGGTATTAATAAAACGCGGTCTCCCGTTCACTGTTTTTTTTTCTTTTCGCATGAAAACACACATTCCCGATCATGTACCATGATAATCTACACATCAAATGAAACCTTACAGTCTCCTCTTTTTGACTATGCAATTAATTTCCCGGCACAACAATCACTCCCTGAGCACATGAGGCTTTTATACGGAAAAGCACAAAACGAGGTTTGTTACTTTGCTTACCTTTGAAGGCCTTGCACAGGTCAAACTCTGTATTTCACCATAAACTTGGTCTCAATCTGTCCGTAAGGATCCAGCGAATAAAATCCAGTAAAACAATTTAGTCCAAAACACGTGTTAGATCCATTACGACGTGTGATACAGCAGCATGCTTGTTGTTTACCCAAAACCACGAGCCTCCCCCCACCCCACCCGCACCTCTCTCCCTCTCTCCTTCTCTCTTGCGCAGCGCACGCCGAGTGCTCCGCCTGCTTTGCCTCCGGTGCTACCACGAGCCTTGCCGAAGGCGAAGGCGGAGCCCAAATGTCCTTCTGCAGCTCTCGTAATCAAAATGGCTGCCTCTATATGGGGAAGATCCCCCTTTTATGTGACTATATCTAAGTCCAAAAGAATACTTTGATTTCATGATGGAAGTGAAAAGGCTTGGAAAACAATGTATTTTTGAATGGGTATCTTCAATTTCTGTAATTAACGGGTAAAAATCTTACACACTGTCCCTTTAACACCAAGACTCTTAAATCCGTCAGGCCACCATTTGAACGCTATAGGGAACAACTTTGTTTGTTATACATCTATGTTAATTGGAAATGCTTCCCTCTGGTGTAATTAATTTTGTCGCCAAAGACTGCGCTATATTTTTTCAGGCGAGTAAGAAGAGCAGGAATTGATGAGTTGGGTTTCGAAATTAAAAAATAGTAAATTGTCCGCAAGTTTTTGTTTCTTTTTGCCTATTGCAATACCGGCAATGGAAATGGTAGAGCGGATGGCAATGGAAAGTAAAGCCAGCGAGCTCAAGCATCCCTGACTACAACCCCTTGAAAGGGAAAAGGCATCCAACAGAAAAAGATATTCCATTTTTAGAACTTTAGAACTCACAATACTGTACAGTGAACCCTCGTTTATCGCGGGGGTTAGGTTCCAGAAATAGCCCGCAATCAGTGAAATCCGCGAAGTAGGACAATTTTATATTTTACAATTATTCTACATGTTTTAAGGCTGAAAACGCTTCCCCAGACACATTATACACCTTTCTGAGACTGGTATTAACATTTTCTCACATTTTTCTCTTGTTTAAACACTCAAACTTTTGTAGATTTTCATCAAAATATATTAATATTGGGGGGGGGGGGGGGGGCACGTGACACGCGGACACGTGCGCGCTGACACGTGCGCGCGGACACGTGTGTTTGTTTTGGAACAACATATCCATGTGCGAAAGTCGAGTGGAAAGCGACCTGGATATCATTTTGGGCAAGACTCAAGCCACTGCTAACAGTGCCGAACCGCTAACAGACGCCTCTGAGCACCAGTCCTCACCACAAGACCAGGTAAGACTAACCTGCGCTCACAAGGGTTGGTTGCATTTCACCCCGGCTCCAAAATCAGTCCGCCCCGGAGTTCGGGGCATGGCTATCAATGCGTCGCCAATACTCCACAGCTCTCTAGGACGGGGTCGGGTTCGTCCTCTCGGCGTGACGGGGAAGACCCACTGTCTCCTCTCTGCGCGCGAGTGTCCTCTCCCCGCTGCGGCTCCCTCGAATGCGGCTCTCCCCGCTGCGGGCTCCCTCGGCCGCGCGGCGTCCGGGCCAGGCCCGTCCATGTTGATTCTTGGCTCTTCCATTTGTCCGGCTCGCACTCAGTCTCTTCCATGGCAAGTAAACAAAGGCCACACCTCCTGTCACCCAGGCGCTCTCGTGAAGGAAATCAGAGACTCTGTCCCTACCACCCTGCGTCACCATCCCTGGTCTAAACCTGGTTTAGTCCTGATTTAGACCTGGTTTAGACCTGGTTTAGTCCTGATTTAGACCTGGTTTAGTCCTGGTCTAGTCTCTTAGCTAATCAGGGCGCAGGACACAATGTTACACTGTAAAAAAAAAGTTACACTATAAAAAAAAAAAAAAAAAAATTGGAAAAAAAAAAATCCGCGAAACAGCGAGGCCGCTAACAGTGAACCGCGATACAGCGAGGGTTCACTGTATTTCTGTACTTTTATTCTCAACATTTTACACAAACTGTCACTTAACTGATACAAAACTATGATGAATATTTACTACAGATAGAGGATATAATAATTAGGAATATGTGTGTACTTTAATTAGCATTATATAGTGTAAAAGCATGCGATTAAAAAGTGCATGACTGGTTTTCATGTTTTTCACATATCTAAAGCAGTTTATGAAGGGATGGAATGAGTATTGAAGGACACATAATTGTAATGACTTGGAGAGGGAATCAAACCAGCAACCTGTGACTTGCAAGTTAAAACTGCTACCAAATCAAAAATACTTTTACGTTCAAAATACTAACTGTTGAGGACTGATCTTAGCGTAAGTTAAAAATTGTATCTTTTTTAGTTTGAGGCCATTTTGTTTCTCATATAGAACAATATGAAAATAAAAATGCACACTATAAGCTTGTGTGTGCGCAGTTTAAATCACTCTAATAAATCACTCTAATAAATCACTTTAGCTTCAGGGTTGCGACTCTGTCTTATGGAAATGGCGTTCCACTTCTTGCAATGATGCGTAAAAGCTTTCTCTTATTCTCTTTGTGAGCTATGGAAATTATAGAGCGCATTCACAAGAATTATTGAAAGTAACAATAATATCAATTTGTTTGTTTTTGTAAATCTCATGCTATTTGGGAGAGGGCAGACACTGAAACACAAAACATCAAGAAGGCAGAGTGTAAGTGTAATATGTTTGGGCTACATGCTCCAAAGAATCAGCATGGCTTAAACGATGGCAAAGATGGCATGTGTAACCTGTGGTCAGTGAACTCCTGCCAGGCAAATGGAAGCAAAATGAAGCAGACATAATATGTTTTCGATGATTAATGGACAGCAGATCAAAATGCCAGCAGTAATAAGTCTAGTTTATTTATTTATTTATTTATTGGTTTATTTGACAGGGACAGTGTACATTAATTAACATATCTGTAAATGTACCAGAATTAGCCAAAAGGCAATTTTTCATCTGTTGTCCCTGGACAGATCTTAAAATGGTCTCCCTAAAAACAATGATAAAATAAAATTACACAGTGAACAATATACAATTATTAACAAGTAGTCAAAATGTAGCTAAAACTATAAATCCAATTGATAAATACAGTGTACATAAAACTTTAAAATTATCGACAGTTAAAAAATCCCACACACATCACAGCAAGACAGCAGAGACACAAGAGACAGCACAGTGGAATTTGAGGAAAGAAAATAATAAACATTAGTGATGACAGGTCTGATGTGCTATGAACCAGTCTTTAGATGTTTTTTGTACAGGTTGTATGTGGACAGTTCTCTGATGTTTGTGGGGACAGAGTTCCACTCCTGGGCGGCTGTAACAGAAAAGGCGCTCTGACTGAGTGCACTTTTCCGCAAGGGAACAATACAGTCTCCTCGGGCCGCCCCTCTGGTCACTCTGTGTGTGGTGGTCCTGATGTTTATGAACTGAGTGAGTGGAGGAGATGACAGACCATGAATGATTTTGTATATTAGACAGAGATTTGAATATTTTATGAAATTCTCCCAACTCAACAGTTTATGTTTTTGTAAAATGGTGCAGTGGTGATGTCTTAAAGGTTTTTTTATCCAGTATTTTGATTGTCTGTTTGTATAGTGACTCTATGGGTTTTAGTGTTGTTTTATTTGCCTGTGACCAGATTGTAAGACAGTATGTTGATAGGACCATAGAATGCATGAACATTTTAGCTGCCTGTAATGATAGATGTGATCTTATGAACCGGAAATTTGAAATATTAAATTTGACATGATTGCAGAGCTTTTTTGTGTGAGATTTGAATGTTAGTTTTGAGTCTATAAGGATCCCGAGATATTTGAATTCTGACACGACTTGAATTTTTTCCCCAGAAACATGAATATCTGGCAGATTATTTGCAAGGTTGGATTTGGAGAAGAACATTGCAACTGTTTTGTTTACATTGAGTTTTAAGCAGGAGTGGTTTAGCCATTCTGAAACATGAGCCATATTATCCGTAAGTTTATTAGCTACTTGTGCTGAGTTTTGACCGTGTGTATAAATGACTGTATCGTCTGCATACATCTGAATGAGTACATTGGAACAAACTGAAGGGAGGTCGTTTATATAAAGAGAAAATAGCAGGGGTCCCAGGATGGAACCTTGTGGGACTCCAGTGGTCAAAGGGAGATGAGGTGACTGGTAGTCACTGATTCTGACTGATTGTGATCGATTTGATAAATATGATTCTATCCATTTTATTGCATCTGCGGAAAAGTTGAAAGTGCTTAGTTTGAACATTAATATTTTGTGATTTACTGTATCAAATGCTTTTTTGAAGTCGAGAAAGACGGCACCAACCACACCACCTTTATCTAACAATTGTTTGATGTTTTCTGTAAAAAAAAAAACAGTAGCAGTCTCTGTGGAGTGTTGAGCTCTGAAACCAAATTGCATTGGACAGAGGGAGAATGAAGACAGGGCTCTCAAGTCTCACGCATTGAGAGTGTGACACACGCAATTCGACGTGTTCACACGCTCACACGCCACACATGGCATTTCTCACGCTGATTTTTTTTTTTTTGTGTGCCCAGAAAATCGGTCTGTGTGGCTCATTTTATGCAGGTAACTCCCCCCCTTCCTCCTCACCCCGCTCCCTCTTCCCCGCGCCGCTCAGTGAGTGTCTAAGCGCGCACTGCACTGTCAGTAGGGTGACCACCGGCATAAAACAGGAAAGGAGGACACTTGTGTCCAAAAAGGAGGACAAAGGCCCAAAAGTGAGGACACCTTGTTTTTTTTTTCCCTTGGGGGGGGATGCATTTTGGATGTCGCGCACAGGGCTCCAAGGAGCGCTCAGGGAGTTAGTGTGTTTTCTCAGACACATTAAAAATTAGGGGGAACATTGGCCATGTCCCAATTCCAAGTATTACTAGTCACAATAGAATAATATTTTTGTCTGTAGGGAACAAGGCGCAGACCACCCGGCTCATTGAGCTGAGGCGGGACCTGTTCCATTTCGCAGACACCCATGTGATCCCCGGACTGCACTCAGGGCTCAGCGAGTATGCACCGCCTCGACTGAAGACTGAGACCACACTCCGAACCGTGCATTCGCTGAATTGGGAAACGGCGAACATCGCAGAGTAGCAAGTGTAAATCATGGGTGGGGATTTATGACGATTTATGCAACGGTGGCCGACGAGGGTCCGAAAGGAGAACAAAATGTAAAAAAGGAGGACACGTGACAGACGGCCGAACAGACAGCTCTAAAACCGGACTGTCCGGACGAAATCCAGACGAATGGTCACCCTAACTGTCAGTGAACGACAAAACGGAGAACCCCCCCCCCCCCCCCGCTCCTCGGAAATGACAGTAGTCTCACGCACGACCCCGCTCAAAACTTGAGAGCCCTGGAAGAGTTGTTTAGATGTGTAATGATTTGTTGAGCGATGAGTTTTTCTGCAACTTTAGAAACCGTTGGTATAATACTGATGGGTCTGTAATTGGAAACTGACAAGGGATCTCCATTTTTGAAGACAGGAACAACAGCTGATAGCTTCCATGCACTTGGAAATACTGCTTCGGAAATGGAGAGATTAATAATTTTGGTTAATGGAGTGATTCATGTAGAAATTAGTTGTTTTAACATAAATGTATCTAAGCCAAATATGTCTTTTGTTTTCGAAGGTTTTAGTGATTTTATTGTCTGGGAAACGTCAGATTCTGTGACACTGCTTAGACTGAAAATTGGCTCTGATGTATTTATTGTACACAATTTTGGATTGTTGGATGGGAAACTCTGAGCAATAGTTGATACAGACTCAATGAAAAAATTATTGAAGGCATCTGCAATTTTGTTTGTGTTATTTGTAATTTGTCCATTTATCCTAATTTTTTGACTTTTACTTTTTGTGTCCTGTCCTACAAGGTTTTTCATTTGGTTCCAGATTGTTTTAGAATCTCCCTTTGCATTCTCTATTATAGCCAAGAAAAAAATCTGCTTTGGCCTTTCGTATGTTTTTAACTACAGTGAACCCTCGCTGTATCGCGGTTCACTCTTCGCGGCCTCGCTGTTTGGCGGATTTTTTTTTCCAATTTTTTTTTTTTTTTTTTCAATTTTTTTTATAGTGTAACTTTTTTTTACAGTGTAACATTCTGTCCTGCGCCCTGATTAGCTAAGAGACTAGACCAGGACTAAACCAGGTCTAAAGCAGGTCTAAACCAGGACTAAACCAGGTCTAAACCAGGACTAAACCAGGTCTAGACCAGGGATGGTAGGGACAGAGTCTCTGATGTCCTTCACGAGAGCGCCTGGGTGACAGGAGGTGTGGCCTTTGTTTACTTGCACGAGCCATGGAAGAGAGTGCGAGCCGGACCATGGAAGAGCCAAGAATCAACATGGACGGGCCGGGGGAGCCGCAGCGGGGAGAGCCGCATTCGAGGGAGCCCGCAGCGGGGGGAGGACACTCGCGCGCACAGAGGAGACAGTGGCTCTTCCCCGTCACGCTGAGAGAACGAACCCGACCCCGTCCTAGAGAGCTGTGGAGTATTGGCGACGCATTGATAGCGGTCTGATTTTGGAGCCGGGGTGAAATGCAACCAACTCTTGTGAGCGCAGGTTGGTCTTACCTGGTCTTGTGGTGAGGACTGGTGCTCAGAGGCGTCTGTTAGCGGTTTGGCACTGTTAGCATTGGCTTGAGTCTTGCCCAAAATGATATCCAGGTCGCTTTCCACTCGACTTTCGCACATGGCATGGATATGTGGTACCAAAACAAACACACGTGTCCGCGCGCACGTGTCCGCGCGCACGTGTCCGCGCGCACGTGTCCGCGCGCACGTGTCCGCGCGCACGTGTCCGCGCGCACGTGTCCGCGCGCACGTGTCACGTGCCCCCCCCCCACTATTAATATATTTTAATGAAAATCTACAAAAGTTTGAGTGTTTAAACAAGAGAAAAATGTTAATACCAGTCTCAGAAAGGTGTATAATGTGTCTGGTGAAGCGTTTTCAGCCTTAAAACATGTAGAATAATTGTAAAATATAAAATTGTCCTACTTCGCGGATTTCACTTATTGCGGGCTATTTCTGGAACCTAACCCCCGCGATAAACGAGGGTTCACTGTACTTTATTCCTTAATGTGGTAAATAGGTATCTAGCACTTGCCGAGTTGCTTTTAATTGCATTTTTAATGCAAGATCCCTTTCTGTCATTAGTTTTAATATGTCTGAGTTCATCCAGGGTAGTACGTTTTTATTGTGTTTATGTTTAAGTTTGGAGCTAAAGTCTTTAATTGTTTTCTCAATTGTTGTTATGAAAGATTCACAGTCTAGTTCACAGTCTGTTCCAAGTAATATCTGATCCCAGTCAATCTGTTGTACTGCATTTTTAAACCTTTCCTGATTTTTTGGGGGGATTCCCTCAAATTCACGTTCTTTGACAGCATAATTAAATCTCTTTTTTGAGAGCTTCCTGGCCACAAGGATCAAATTGTGGTCAGAAAGACCAGCCAACATATTATAAGATTTAATTATTCTCTCCGGTTTGTTGGTGAATGTTAAATCAATCTGGGTACTGCTTGATGAGGTGATTCTTGTGGACCCCTTGATCATCTGGACAAGATCAAATTTGTCAGTTATCCTTTTAAGATTTTTTCTACAAGATGTATCCTCCCAGTTTATGTTAAAATCCCCCAAAATAACTGTCTCTTTGTTTAGGTTGCATTCTTTCAGTAACTTTTCAAACTTTTCATAAAAAGTACCATCTGACGAGAGGGGTCGATATATATCACAATGACAGTTAATGACATTTGTGCTGATAACATGATATTTATGCCTAGGCATTCTAAATCAAGATCCCTGAGCCATTGAATTTCCTGACACTGGATATTATTTTTGATATATATCATGACACCACCACCCTTTGCCCCTCTGTCCCTCCTGAACATATTATAGCCTGGAATATTAAGTGCTGCAGAAGGGGCATTTTTATAAAGCCAGGTCTCAGATAAACAAAGGTTTTTGACATGAGACTTCTTATGTTTATGTGTCCACCTAAAAGACCTTTGGGTTTTGATTTAGGGTCCCAAACTATTTTCGAGTGATTGACAGTTTGGAAAAAACGCCCATTTCCTGTTTTTGGCTATCCCCGGATTGAGCCGCTTCCCGTTGTGTACATTGTGCGTTGCCATGGTAACTGAGCGGCCATTCAGAAAAGTTTGTTGTTTTGCATCTGGATCATTTAAATAACTAGTTTGAATGTCCAGATTGGACCCTTTTGCCTCTTCCTCTCCTTAAACTGCCCCGACACAGATCTGCTGACTCTACCTGATCAGTCCTCCTGTTAAACTGCACTGAGACCTTTGACTGACACGCAAAGGCCACTGAGAAGCACAGTGGAAATGTTGCTGCAGCAAATTCTCTCTCTTTCTCTTTCTCTCTCTCGGTTTCTCTCTCTCTCTTTATCGATCTATCCATCTATCTAGACTTTTGAATGCTTAAATCAGCGTTTTTCAACCTTCAGGTCGCAACCTCACATGGGGTCGCCTAGAATTCAAATGGGGTCGCCTGAAATGTACGGAACAGTGCAGTCACAATAACTAGTGATGGGCAAATGAGACGGAGCTCCGGAGCACGTCTCGTTCTTTCTGAAACTGTCTCGCAGCAGCTGCTCACTTGACCAAAGTGTCAAAGTGTCGGTCCCTTCCCCCGCTGCTTTGCTCTGCGTGTCAATCGCATCAGTGTATCGAAGTGTTTCATTGGCTCAGCGAATGTTCCACTCTGCGATTAGTTCAGAGTGCGTGAAAAGTCCCTCAGTCGTTCAGGTAGAATCCATGATAGAAGGAGAAGTTCAATTTGTCAACTGGACAGAGCTGACGAAGCCTCTCGGATGAGCGGCGAAACGTTTTCAACCAAACAAACTTTGTCCAGTTGACAAATTGAACTTCTCCTTCTATCTTAGTTCAGAGTGCTTCAGAGTGTTCAACGCGCTTCCTTGGTTTGACAAGCGCTAAACTGCAACAGTATAAAAAATGCACCAATATTTCCTTAAAAATGTTTGGTAGTGAGGAGTATTGTGTGACGTTAGTGGTGATTTTGGTGACTTCTGGCGACATTTGGCATTTATTTCATTTTCGTTGGCATCAACAAGTGGAAAAAAGCGATCCATTCCCATCCAAATCATGGGTTGTGTGTTGGTCTATGGGGTTGCCAGAAATGTGTGATGACAAAATGGGGTCACAGGCCAAAAAAGGTTGGGAAACACTGGCTTAAATGCAAGTTACAGATAGCATAAAATCATGATATTAAATTATTTTATACAATGGTTGGTTTGCGGAATGTTAGACTATACCTTTTAATTAAGAATATGGTTTGCCTTTATTGTCCCTATTGGGAAATTTGTCCTCTGCATTTGACCCATCCTTCAGCGCAGCTGGGGCACATCATCAGGACCAGTAGGCACCACAGTGCTGCATCCAGGGTTGATCTTTTGGGTTGACTGGGAAAACTGGAGTACCCAGAGGAAATCCGCTGAGGAAAAACATGCAAACTCCACAGAGAACCTTCTAACTGTAAGCTGTGAGTGCTAAATTACTGGGTTAGGCATTGTAAACAAAAAATTATCTCAATATTTTTGTCGGGCTTCCTCAAACTATAAAGATACTTTTTTTTTTGCATTGTAAATCCAATGATTGAGGTTTATTTTGCATACCTTCTAAAAACAAAACAGAAGAAACCAGAACATTGCACACCATATTTTCCTTTAAAAATCCATATTTGAGTGATTTTGAGAGGGTGTGGTCCAGACAAATATACAAGGGTAGAAACCGTATTCGTCATTGGTTGTGATGTGTGTAGATCTCCATAAGTCCAAGTGTCTGTGCTCTCTCTCTGTGGACTTCTGCTCGGGGTTAAACTGAGATTTCACCAAAGCCTAAACTCTCCTCGCATACTCCGCTCCTCCACACATGAGCTCATTCTGTAGCTGCCATATTGATATTCCAATGCCGCGTCTGACCACTGAACTAAATCATACAACTACACAGATTGGAAGGAATACTGGCACGGTGAGAGAAACAGTAGTAGTATTATTATTAGAAGTACTACTATTTATTTGGTCACAATACCTTTACCTGCCTATGACAGGTTATACTAGTCATTTTCAAAAAACACAGTTAAGATCAATGTATTCCAAAAAACACTAGTTTTTCACTTGTTTTCCCAATCTGGCCATTTTTAGATTTAAAATTTTACTTCCTGGTTGGAAACCATGACATCACACTAGGGCATTCCAAAACTGTTATAAAACTTGTATAAAGAAATGATTATCTGACAAATACAAGCATAAAAAAACACATTTATTTTGGTGCACCACAACACTTGTATACATACAATATATAAACCTCAAATGTTTTAGTGTCACTGCTAATAGACGTACAAGTACAGCATTACTATAAGAATTGCAAATTTGAAATAGACATCAATAATGCGCCTTACTGCAATAGGCCTCTTTAGTTCTAGTTTATTTTCTTCTATCAATAATTTAAACAGAGATCCAAGTTAAAATCATTGACACAGTTTGGTAATTTCTACTTTTTAGCCTTTTTAAACAATAAAATGTTATAGTCTGTAACAAAATCACACTATGCTGTTTAATAATATTTCATTATAGAATGAAGCAGGTGCTTCACTCTTTGCTCTTTGACCTGGTCCTTCAGGGAGGGGTCAAAAAAGTCAGGTCAATCAGGCCCTCATGAGCTCTTACTCTGTGGACACTGTGTTCTGATGGAGACCCCGATAACTCCTTCTTTTGTTGGCGTACAACAATCAATTGTGTTAATCATATCCCAAGTTCTCTTTCCTCCATAAGCAGAGGAGACATAAGCTGAGGACATGGGGAACAGGTGTTGTCTAGGCAAGCCTGGGGAGCCTGGTGTCCCTGGGGAGCCTTGTGGCCCTGGACAGCCTGGGGGCTCTGGTGAGCTTGGTTAGCCTGGTGCCCCTGGGGAGCCTGACAGACCTGGATGGTGCTGGTGACTGGTAAGCCCTGAGGGGCTTGGGGAGCTTGATGACCCTGGGTACCCTGGTGGCTCTGGGTAGAGCTCCCTTTGGAGCAGAAGCCACAGAAGTTTCTTTGTGTCTCTTTGGGGGGCTTGGGCCGGGGTAGCCTGGGGGCCCTGGGGAACCTGTTGCCAGTAAACTCACTGCAGCCTGTGCACTCGTTTGGAGCCCGCAGACACTGCAGGGCACATCACAACACACACACCCCCAGCATGTGACCTGTCCTCAACAGTGTGTACCCTGGCATACCAGTGTGTATCACAGGACAGATGGAACTTTTTAAAACATCCTTCTGCCCGTCCACCTCACGTCAGCACGCCGCTCCTCACCTTATTGCGCTCTCTCCTCTGTGTATTGCGCACATAGGCTCCCTCCACAATGATTAGAAGAGCAAGACGAAATGCGAAGCAAAAACTAATCCAAATTTATCTTATAGTATCTGCACAGAGCAGTCTTGCTGCACAGAGCAGGGCTACTGTGACATGTAGCTGAAGTTTGCCTAATAAAAGTGCACAAATGCATCTGACGGATTCATCTGTATTTGTCATGGCGTGCATTTGGTTTGGTAAATGTGCAGAGGCTGGTAGGCTGAACGCCACTGCAAAACCAGTAAGATAATGTAACTTCAATTAGGAACTTGAAAAAAGGGATTCTCAAACTGTGCCTAAATTAACATTCATCAGCTAAAATGGAGGAGATAGACCTATAAAAACATTGATTTGTATGAGCCAAAATAACTGCAAAATACAAAGAAATGGTTGAAATGACAAAGATGGTCTTGGTCTCCTCTCAGACTCGACCCTCAGAGGTCTTGGTCTTGTCCTGGGCTAGGGACCCTTGCGGTCTCGGACAGGTCTTGGTCTCGATTAGTGTGGTCTTGACTACAACACTACCCAGGCGAGATCGCAAGATTACTCAAACACGTATGGATGACTCTTTTCTTTTTGATAAGGGAATGATGTTTTTTTTTTGCACAATACCACCTCTTTAATTGGTAGTAGTCAGTATATTTCCTTCATATACAATTACCACCCTCTGCTTGTCTGAAGTAAATTGTGAAGAATTAGGCTTGGGTCTCAGAGAGCGAACTCTCAATGAAACAAAATGTGGGACTTCCTCTTTGGTATGTGCATAGAGCAGTGATGTAGCGACTAGTCTATCAGTTTAAAAAAAAAACTGCAATTAAGATCTGCAGATGAAAGCAGTCTAAATGAGCTAATCCTCCACAGCACTGGTCTACTCTGTATCTGTGTGCGACCTCTCCAGGCGCTTCCTCTTGCCCCTCCCCTCGCTCTGCTTTGATGCTTGACAGTGGTGGGTCCCCTAAATGTAAAACGCTGAATAAATGTGCGTTAATGGGTAGGGCTTTCAAATCTCTAATACCAATTTAGCCAGGCTGGGAGTTCGGTGTTTTCTAATTCAAAGGGCCCTTATAAATAATTGGTGCCGATGAATGTGTAGCCGTGTGTCGCTAGCTCCCCTGAACGCAAACTAGAAGCAAAATGTCTTGGCACTTGATAATAAGGGCAGAAGTAGAAGCAGCAGTAGTGTTTTAAGTACTAATTGTAAAGTTTTATGGCATTGGTTGGTGGGTCAATCCCAACAAGCGCATGCTGTTGTTGTGTACTTGGCCAAGACACTTTACCTACCGTGTTGAATGAGTGACGAGCATATAGAAAAATTATATAGTTAGTTCATTTACAGTGGCATGAAAAACTATCTGAAGCTTTTGGAATTTCTCACATTTCTGCAGTTTTGTAAAGAGGAATGGTCCAAGATTAATCCTGATCAATGTGCCAGACTGATAAGATAAGATAAGATATGCCTTTATTAGTCCCTCAGTGGGGAAATTCCAGTGTTGCAACGCACAGATCAAGAACAGCACGAAAAAGTAACGTCGGCCTCTGCGCGTCCTCCGTAGCTGCTGATCTTGAAGTTATTGCTGCCAAAGAGCAACCAGCTATTAAATGAAATCTTATGTATTATTATTACAGTGAACCCTCGTTTATCGCGGGGGTTAGGTTCCAGAAATAGCCCGCAATCAGTGAAATCCGCGAAGTAGGACAATTTTATATTTTACAATTATTCTACATGTTTTAAGGCTGAAAACGCTTCACCAGACACATTATACACCTTTCTGAGACTGGTATTAACATTTTCTCACATTTTTCTCTTGTTTAAACACTCAAACTTTTGTAGATTTTCATTAAAATATATTAATAGTGGGGGACGGGGCACGTGACACACGGACACGTGCGCGCGGACACGTGCGCGCGGACACGTGTGTTTGTTTTGGTACCACATATCCATGCCATGTGCGAAAGTCGAGTGGAAAGCGACCTGGATATCATTTTGGGCAAGACTCAAGCCAATGCTAACAGTGCCAAACCGCTAACAGACGCCTCTGAGCACCAGTCCTCACCACAAGACCAGGTAAGACCAACCTGCGCTCACAAGAGTTGGTTGCATTTCACCCCGGCTCCAAAATCAGACCGCTATCAATGCGTCGCCAATACTCCACAGCTCTCTAGGACAGGGTCGGGTTCGTCCTCTCGGCGTGACGGGGAAGAGCCACTGTCTCCTCTGTGCGCGCGAGTGTCCTCCCCCCGCTGCGGCTCCCTCGAATGCGGCTCTCCCCGCTGCGGCTATCCCGGCCCGTCCATGTTGATTCTTGGCTCTTCCATGGTCCGGCTCGCACTCTCTTCCGTGGCTCGTGCAAGTAAACAAAGGCCACACCTCCTGTCACCCAGGCGCTCTCGTGAAGGACATCAGAGACTGTCCCTACCACCATGCGTGACCATCCCTGGTCTAGACCTGGTTTAGTCCTGGTTTAGACCTGGTTTAGTCCTGATTTAGACCTGCTTTAGACCTGGTTTAGTCCTGGTCTAGTCTCTTAGCTAATCAGGGCGCAGGACAGAATGTTACACTGTAAAAAAAAGTTACACTATAAAAAAAAATTGAAAAAAAAAAAAAAAAAAATTGGGAAAAAAAATCCGCGAAACAGCGAGGCCGCGAACAGTGAACCGCGATACAGCGAGGGTTCACTGTATTATTAAATGTGATGGTTCAGTTTCTTATTCCTCCCCCTTCTGTCATTATTTGCATGTTATCCTCATTAAAAATATGAAAACCTATAAATATCAGACACTGTTTTTTCATCTGTGTGATTTTGAAAAAGATCAGGTCACATTTGATGGTGATTTTGTGTAGAAATGTGAGAAATTCCAAAAGCTTCAGATACTTTTTCATGCCACTGTACCTTTATTATTATTATTAGGGGGACAAGCACCGAAGGTGCTAGGCACTCTATAAATGTGTATTATCGTGTACCTTGTAATATTAAAAGATTTTAAAAAAAAAAAAAAAAGTGTTTGCTTTGCGTTGCCTAGCGAAGTTGCCTAGCGAAGTTGCCTAGCGAAGTTGCCTAGCAACCCCTTGATCTTTCCTTTTATGTTCTGGTCTCCTGATTGTTAGGGGGCCAAGCACCGAAGGTGCCTAGGCACCCTATAGGAATTGCTTTGCGTTGCCTAGCAAGTTGCCTAGCAACACTTTGATCTTTCCTTTAATGTTCTGGTCTCCTGATTATTAGGGGGCCAAGCACCGAAGGTGCTAGGCACAGGCGAGTGTTCTCTGGATTTTGATGTTGTATGGAGAGAGAGGGTGTTGAGGATGTCGGAGGCGAGGGTGTGCACTTTCTACAGGCTGTTAGTGGCCGGGGTCGCTCGGCGCCCTTCTGCAGAACTCAGATGGTCGCAGACTTTTCCCACATGTGACACTGCCTCCATCTGGGCTCACATATATAATTGGTACACCCCGCCCCAAGTCAGTAATTTTGACTTTAAGTTGAGACACGGGATCATTTACACCTGCACCAGGTTGCACGCAATACACCCTGACAGGTACGGCTGTGACTGTCCAGTTTGCGGTGAGGCGCCTGAAGACCTCCTCCATCTGGCCGCCCGGTGCCCTGCCGTGCAGCGGTTCTGGACCCGGCTACTGGACCTTCTCGCTCGGAGACTGGCGTTGAGGCTCCCACCTCCGGGGGCCCATGGACTCGATGACCCTGGACTCTGGTTCTGCCTCTTCGGCCCTGCCCAGCAGCAACCTCGGGGGCCGGATGCTCCCATAGTCAACTGGGATGCCGCCCGCCTTGTCCTGTCTGTGGCCAGATATTCGATCTTCGCGGCACGGAACCGCCGCCTCCACGACGGCCACGCAGCGGAGCACTGGCCCCTCTTCACAGCTCTCTATCATCATGGGGCCTGCTGGTGGCTTGCCTGGAAGAATCCATGACTCATCGCTGTACCAGCGGTATCGCGCTGTAGCAAATACAGAGAGATATCATTTGGCTGGCCAGGTAAGCTGGTGGCCACTAGTTTAACAAGCGCGCGCCGTCGAGAGATGCTTCATTAAATTCGAGTTGCTTATATTAGACGTGGACAAAGTCTTTGGTCTTTGACACAATGTGCACGTAACATGTACGTTTTTACCTTTTACCTCGACGAGGTTAAAATACTGCCTATACTCCTGTCTTCGACTCGGGACTCTCCATCTGACACGGGGTGTGTGGATTGTGTTTGTGCGCTACTACTGTGTGCTGTGATTGTGTGTAGATACCCGCCCACCGCCCACTGGGTGTCTCTGATTGGCTCAACATGAAATCTGACTCTGCTTTAGCCAATCATCATTACTTATCCCGCCCTCACCAAAGGGAGAGAAAAATTCCTCTGTGCCTATGCGAGTCGCGCACATGATGCCAGTTTCAAAATGAGCAGGTTCAGTAACGCGGTAACGCGCTATTTAGTAACGGTAATTGAGTTCCTTTATTTTAAAAGTAACTCGTTACAGTGCTTTGTGACTGTTATTGTGATGGTGAAATATGTACTATTATGTGCCTGAAATGTGTATTATCGTGTACCTTGTAATATTAAAAGATTTAAAAAAAAAAAAGGAATTGCTTTGCGTTGCCTAGGCAAGTTGCCTAGGCAAGTTGCCTAGTAACCCTTTGATCTTTCCTTTGATGTTCTGGTCTCAGGATTATTATTATTCTTCTCTATTCTTTTTCAATAGGAAGTCTATGGCAGCCCCTAGAACTGTCTGGTAAAAAGTTGTGAAATTTGGCATGCACATTCTAACCAGTCTCCTCATTACCCACAGCAATTTATAGGTCCCCAGCCCCAACCGTCTAGTAACACCAGCAGGTCAAAGTTGCAGAAATTTGTCAATTGCCTAGCAACGCACCTAGCAACCTTTGATCTGTCTTTGATGTGTCTGTTCTGACAGGGTTAGACCCTGACCCTGTCAGACCCTGTCAGACTCTGTTAGATCATGTGAGACCTTGTTAGACCCTGTCAAATGGTGCTTGGCCCCCACATTGCTGCTTGCAGCTATATTTATTATTTTATATTTTTTCTTCAATGGGAGTCTATGGCAGCCCCTAGAACCGTCTGGTAAAAAGTTGTGAAATTTGGCATGCACATTCTAGCCAGTCCCCTCATTACTCACAGCAATTTATAGGCCCCCAGCCCCAACCGTCTAGCAGCACCAGCAGGTCAAAGTTGCAGGAATTTGTCAGTTGCCTAGCAACGCACCTAGCAACCTTTGATCTGTCTTTGATGTGTCTGTTCTGACAGGGTCTGACGCAACGCACCTAGCAACCTTTGATCTGTCTTTGATGTGTCTGTCTTGAGGGTCTGACAGGGTCTAACAGAGTCTGACAGGGTCTGACCTTGTCAGACTCTGTTAGACCCTGTCAGACCCTGTTAGACCCTGTTAGACCCTGTTAAACCCTGTTAGATCCTGTCAGACTCTGTTAGACCCTGTCAGACCCTGCATGCGGCCTACATGCTGAGGCCTACATGAACCTTTGGTGCTTGGCCCCCACATTGCTGCTTGCAGCTATATTTAGGGACCGAGCCCGAAGGGGGACGAAGGTCCCTATTGTTGTTGCTTTGTTTCCGTATTATTATTATTATTAGGGACCGAGCCCGAAGGGGGACGAAGGTCCCTATTGTTGTTGCTTTGTTTCCGTATTATTAGGGACCGAGCCCGAAGGGGGACGAAGGTCCCTATTGTTGTTGCTTCGTTTCCGTATTATTATTATTATTATTATTATTATTATTATTATTATTATTATTATTATTATTATTATTATTATTATTATTATTATTATTAAAGATGCATTGAGTAACATTTCTCATGCTGTGTTAAAAATCTTTGTCTGAAATTGTCTAGTGTGACATAAAAGTATATAGCTAGCATTTATTTAATCGCAAGTGCTTTTATTGCTCAGAAACACTTTAAAAAACATGGATTCTTTCTGTGAGCGTGGTAGCCTCTCGACAGACCTGACCTGTAACAATATGATAAATTTTAGGTCCTGTTTACACGAGAACGCTTACAGGTAAAAATGACAAAATAGTTTATTGGTAGTGTTTTTTGTTTAGACGGTGACTGTTTTGGGGGCTTAAAAACGCAAAAAACTGAAACCGCCCTCCAAAGCTCCAAGGAGCTCAGCATGACGCCCACCGCGGCTTGAAGACAAGCAGGATCGCAAGAACACAATCACACTACCATACGTTAGAGGAATAACTGAACCCATCCAGAGAGCCATGAAAAAACACAACATAAGCACTGTAGTCACACCATACACAAAACTCCACTAACAGCGAGTACACCCCAAAGATAAAACCCCACAGGAACAAAAATGCAAAGCCAGCTACGAAATCCAATGCAAATCATGCAATAAATCATACACAGGGGAAACTGCTGGGCTTTTCACATCTGAAAAAATGACCACCAAAAGGAATGTGAAAAAGAAACATGAGGGAGACTCACCAGAACACAAAAAGACAAGCACTGCAGGAAAACCAAAAATCCGCCGTATCAGACCACTGTAAAAGAAACAACCACGTTATGGATTTGGACGGGGCACGAGTCATTGGATCGGAAAACAAGAAGTTCAAACGATGGATCAGGGAGGACACTGAAATCAGGAAACGAGGCACAGACAGCATTAACCGTGATGACGGAGTGTTCCTCCTTTCACACACCTGGGACACCCTCTTCCAGAGAACACCCGGCGACGGGAGGCGTGGTCAGTCTGAGCGACCTGCCAGGCCCGTCAGGCTGATCATATATAGGAAGTAACAACAGCTGATATATGACACGTCACCGCCAACACCGGGATGTGCTTGCAGCTAGCAGCCGAAACATGTCAACAAGGTAAATAGAAAACAAATTAAAAAAGAACGTAAGAAGTTAAAGTACATAAAAAGACAAAAAGAACATCTTTGGTTTAACAAGCAGGTCATTCCTCAACCAGAAAAGCTGCACAGTACATCTTTAAAGGTGCTACTTTGTGTAACTTTTTGGTTTGAGGTCCGTCACCTGCTTGTTTCTATGAATATGCCTTTGATCTGCCTGGAATGTTCCGCAGTATGACATTAAACAGCTCTACCTTCTATTTATTCAATTACAGGAGGTTTTACTGTATAACTCAAACTTACCTAGAAAAACAGGTATTGCCTCTCCACGGATCTCACCTGGTTTGGTCTCCATGAAGATAAAAGATTAATACCAACGAAGCAATAACTAACTATAACTTTCCACTAGAAAAGTTACACAACGCACCTTTAAAACACAAAATCACCATGTTTGTTAATTATTAAGCTCTAATGCATTTCTCTGTCAATGCTTTAACGCCAACTCCCCTATAGCTTGGTGAAAAGTCCTTGAAAAGAATTGCTAATTTGCATCGCCATATGCAGTTCTACACAAACTTATTAAACCAAACGTCTTGCAGCTTTGGTAACAGGGCCACTGATACATGGGGTGTCTGTTAAAAGTTAAGAGGCACCCATTTGGAACTAGCCCTAAGGAAGTGACAGCTATGGGGTCGGGGGATGCTCAGAGAAGCATGTCCATACCAGCTAGATAGCGCACAGTGAGCATTAGCATAGTGGCGGTATCACTGTGAATGGTGGGGACAGGGCTAACGAGGCGACGCAGATCTGGCAGGTCTGTCTCTCCTCCTCCGGCCCTCCTCAGTAAAGGCTAGTCCTAATACTGCTTTTTACCATGTGGCTCTCTATTTACAGGCCTTTGATTTGCAGTGTAAACACTATCTGGCTTCTGTGGTGAGGGCTGTTAAACTGAATATGATGCAACTGGAGCAGGTTCACCTGCCGAGCTGTGAACACTACAGCATCGCCCCTGGGTAGCTCCGGGTTGAGTTTAGATATTCCATCATTGCTTGACTTCTTGCAAGTCTTTTTACTTGAACTTCAGAGAGAAAGAGAGAAAAGAGTCGATAAATGTAATGCATATACAAAAAAATAAAAAATACCGTCCAGATAGCTACCTTTAAAACATTTTCTACCTAAACATGCTGTAGCCCCCATGACAGAAGATAACATCAAGGCCGGTTGCGTCAAGCAGGCCGTCCTCCCGTGGGCCCACCACCCGCAGGGGGATCCATGGGGGCCGGTGCATTGAGATCTGGGCAGCAGATCTGTTTGGACTGTTGCTCTCGTGACCCAAACCCGGAAAAGTGTAAGAAAATGAAAGAATTAATGAATGAATGAAGTGCTGTAGCGGATTTTTACTTAAAAACTGTAACTTTTTGGGTGAAGGATCCATTACCTCCTCGTCTCCATGGATATTTTGTTGTTTTGTCCAGAATGCTACACAGTATTGCATTAAACCTTAAAGGGACAGTGTGTAAGATTTTTACCCGTTAATTACTGAAATTGAAGATACCCATTCAAAAATACATTGTTTTCCAAGCCTTTTCACTTCCATCATGAAATCAAAGTATTCTTTTGGACTTAGATATAGTCACATAAAAGGGGGATCTTCCCCATATAGAGGCAGCCATTTTGAATACGAGAGCCGCAGAAGGACATTTGGGCTCATCCTTCGCCGAGGCTCCTGCTAACAGCTGCTCAGCCGCGCTGCATATGGCTCTCTTTCCCCCCTCCCCTTCCCCTTCTCTCCTTCGCTCCTCTGCTCCGCGGCTGCATATGGGAGCAGAGGAGCGAAGGAGAGAAGGGGAAGGGGAGGGGGGAAGGGGGGAGCCTCGTGTAAAGAAGCATGCTGCTGTATCACACATCGTAATGGATATAACACGTATTTTGGACTAAATTGTTTTATTGGATTTTATTCGCTGGATCCTTATGGACAGATTGAGACCAAGTTTATGGTGAAATACAGAGTTTGACCTGTGCAGAGCCTTCAAAGGTAAGCTAAGTAAGCTAAGTTTTGTGCTTTTCTGTATAAAAGCCCCATGTGCTCGGGCAGTGATTGTTTTGCAGGGGAATGAATTGCATAGTCAAAAAGAGGAGACTGTAAGGTTTCATTTGATGTGTAGATTGTCATGAATCATGATCGGGATTGTGTGTTTTCATGCGAAAAGAAAAAAAAAAGTGTTTTATGTATACAGCGGTTCGTGCACGCAAGCTGGCGGCGCTACGGCGCGCCCGGGTGACCCTCGTGGTCTGCCATAGCCAAAAGAGGAAGTGGAATAGCTACTAACCACCTATGCGCCACGAATCCTACACACTGTCCCTTTAACTCAAAGTGACACCACCAAGTCAAATTATACACATCAGATCTGTGGAGAGACAAACCTGCTCATGATTTTTTTTAAGCAATAAAAACGCCTGTAATTGAACAAATACAAAATAGTAGTAGTAGTAGTTTAATGTTACTGTGGAATATTTTGGGCAAAGCAATAATATCTCCATGGAAAAAAAAAAAAATTAGATGACAGATCCTTCACCAGAAAATATACAATATTTACAATGGACCTTTCAGCTCTTTGCATGGTTATTTCTCACTTGCTTAATGCATTCTGAGCATCCTAATTTTTCATTCGCAATGCTCAGATTTTAAATTGACTGAGAAATATAAATCTGTACATGTTAGTTAAAGGTTCAATATTATCTTAAATCGACTCTTGTGAGCTTTAAGCCATGTTAGAATGTTGTTACCCCATTAAAAACATACCCGGAGTTGTGTTTGTTTCATTCACACGTTTTGAATAATCCCGCATTAGTGGCCTGTCTACAACTCGAAAGCTCAAAATGCTCTGTTCCATCTTGTGATGTAATGAAGTAGTAGTTTTCAAATTCACAGCTACCTTTTACCTTGTTTAGTAGTGAATGGCAAATCCAGGGCTGAAACCAAATGATTCTAGTAAAGGAAAAACGAAACTCCCCCATATCAGACCACTGTAAGAGAAATAACCACATTATGGATTGGGACGGGACATGGGTCAAAATAAGTTCAAATGCTGGATCAGGGAGGCCATTGAAATCTGAAAACGAGGCACGGACAGCATTAACCGTGATGATGGAGCGTTCCTCCTTTCACACACCTGGGACACCCTCCTCCAGAGAGCGACAGGAGGCGTGGTCAGTCTGAGTGACCTGCCAGGTCCATCTGGCTGACCACACCTACAGGAAATAACAACAGCCAATATATGACCCGTCACCACCAACACCGGGGACAGTTCTGAAGATGCAGCAGCAGCCGAAACATGTCAACAAGGTAAATACACTTTACTGTATTGTCTTTAAAGAAGACCCAAGAAGTTAAAGCACATGAGAAGATAGTTTAACAAGCAGGTGATCGTTCCTCTACCAGAAAAGTTGCACAGTTGCATTGTGTAAATCTTTAAATATGCATTGTGTAAGTTTTTGTTTTGAGGTCCCTCACCTGCTTGTTTCTATGGATATGTCTTTGCTCTGCCTGGAATGTTCCGCAGAATGACATTAAACAGCTCTACCTTATATTTATTCAATTACAGGTGGTTTCACTGTATAACTCAAACTTACCTAGAAAAACAGGTATTGCCTCTCCACAAATCTCACCTGTAACTTAAAAGGCGTATGGGGTTTAAAAACACAGTGGAGCACTTCCTGTATTATCACAGGGTGGAACAGAGTGCTACAATATTGTTATATACAGTTGCATTAGATTTGCAGGTTTGCATTTATTTATTTAGTTTATTTATGAGACATTAATAATAATAATAATAATAATAATAATAATAATAATAAATCATAGCATTTATATAGCGCCTTTCATGACACCCAAAGCGCTTTACACTTCATTGTTCATTCACTCCACACTTGGTGGTGGTAAGCTACTTTCTGTAGCCACAGCTGCTCTGGGGCAGACTGACGGAAGCGAGGCTGCCGATCTCCGACCACCTCCAACACTCACGCACACTCCACTTTCATACTAGGCAATGTGGGTGAAGTGTCTTGCCTAAGGACACAATGACAGTTTTTGCGACTGGCGCCCCACTGTGGCACCTGGAATTCCCAGTGGTCTCCCATCCAAGTACTGACCAGGCCCTGCCTTGCTTAGCTTCTGAGATCTGACGGGATCAGTCTTTGACAGGCAGGTATGGCCACATTAACCTTAACATTAACCTTAACAGGAGAAATGCATTGTGCCAGTGGTTGAAGCACCAGAACTAATTTCCACCTGTTGTCCCTGGTGCATGATTTTTAGGTTTCGATGGGCTGAAACTGGAGTGCCAAGAGGAAACCCACTCAGACACGGGGAGAGCATCCAAACTCCACACAGAAAGGCCCGGGGATGGAACCTGGAACCTTCTTGCTGTGAAGCATGAGTGCCATAAATGTACTAGGTAGAGATATCATATATTTTATGGCACGGTAGCTGAGTGGCTAGCGCTCTTGCTTCACAGCAAGAAGGTTCCAGGTTCGATCCCTGGGTCGCCCAGGCCTTTCTGTGTGTGTTCTGTGTGGAGTTTGCATGCATGGTCTGGGTTCGATCCCCGGGTCGTCTGGGCCTTTCTGTGTGGAGTTTACATGTTCTCCCCGTGTCTGGGTGGGTTTCCTCCGGGCACTCCGGTTTCCCCCATCTGGTCCCCAGGCGCAGTAATGTGTGCTGCCCACTGCTCCTAATGGGTTAAAATGCAGAGAAGAATATCTCCACTGTGAATAGAAAGAATCAATAAAGTTCACTTCTTCTTCTTATTTCAATACTAAGGAACAGACTGGATACTTAACACCAATTCTCATATTCGGACAAAAATAAATTGTAGTACTTTCTTTTATATTATCATGCAGTTTTATGTCTGTGTGATCCCTCAGTTGTCCAGGTAGGTTCCATAGTGGTCTATGGGTGTATACTAGTCTATGTGCTCTTATATGTTGGTTGAAAAATAATCAAACATGCTCACACCAGTAGATTTTCTTCTTCTTGGAGTCTCTTAAACTCGTAGATTGGTCTATTGTGGTGAACGTGCCGTCATGTCGATGTGCACTTCTGTCTCTTCTGTGTGTTCCTCTAAATGTTCTTCTGTCCTGACCAGCCGTAGAACAACGGATGTAAAGTAGCTATTGTGCTAATTCCGGCATATTTACATTGACGCTGTTTGTTGTCATGTTGATTAATATGCATTATATTAATATGCACATAAATAAATAAAAATAAATACTTGTTCTGATGCAGCTCAAAATCATTCTAAAGTTATTCAGGAAAGGTTCATTTCTTTCCTGCTGATGTGACTTTTTTTAGTGAGTATCTATTTTCGATACTAGTTTTACTATTAGCAAAACAAAAATAAAATTTAAAAAAATCACAAAAAATCTAATGGGCCAATAGATTTCTATGAACACGTCAACAATTACATTCAAACCTTGAAACCAGGTTAAAATCCTTAATGCATTTGCAGTTACACCCACATGTTCTGTTTTCTTTTCTTAAGCACAAACACATCGTCCACATATGCATCACCTCGCCATGACACCTCTCCACCGCCAAGTAGAAAAACATCACAAAAACTCATCGCTCCCCCTCACCTCTGTTGGACATCTCCCGTTTATTTTATGATGAAACCTACACGCATCTCTCAGCGTGTTAAAAAAAAAAAAAACAAGATCAACATTTTGCTTCTGGAAGTGCGAACCATATATCTTTTATTTATGGCCGTCGCCGTGGTGATAACATAAATAATTTCGCAACATTTTATTCATGACGGTGAGGAAGAAAGCGGTCGGAGGCAGAGGAGGAGGAAGAGGAAGAGGAGCGCTCGGCTTTGGCATTGAGCTGAAACAGACAAGAGCTGTGATCATGTGTGACAGTGGTTGGGATTACCGGGCTCTGCGGCCGATTGGAGGCCCAGATTGCATTGAAATGAGGGACATCAGATTGGTTTGGGCCCGTGACAGGAAAACAGATGTGGTTTTACAGCTTTCTTGAGAGTATCCAGTCATAGCAGTGCTCTGCGCAGGAGCCCAAATGTCAAAACTTGGACTGAAATAGATGCAACTTAAAAACAAAACAAAAAACAAAAACAGTGGCCGTTTGAAACGAGTGAATGAACAATGAGTGATTTAACCAGTTTAAGGGTGTTTTCCTTTTAGGGGTGTGCAAAAATATTGATAGATCATGATACTAAATTTGATGAAACAGTATCAGACCTAAAAAACATGCACCTAAATTAGCTCTAGTGCTACAACCTGGCATAATGTATCTGTCCTGTTCCACCCATTCATGCTGCACTTACTAGACACAAAGACACACACTTACAATACATTTATGATAGATAAACTACTATTTATTATATCAAATATTATTTTATATTGAGTGCTATGTCCTTTGTCCCTTGGCCAGGTTTTGGATTCTCAGTCCCTCATAAAACTGAAATTAAATTTGATTCAACAGTAACTTCATTGACAAATGGCACAGCAGTTCCTTATTTTAATGAAAAATATCATATGCTTGAAAGATATTTTAGTATTTTATTTAGGGAACACCTGTCCCTAGGGATCACTATAATTTCCACCACCCACCACAAAATGTAACTTTTAAAATTTTTTTAAACCTTTGTCTCCTTGAACCACATCAGTTGTGATGTGACAGGAGCTCATGTTAGCATAGCAGCGTTAGCTCCATGGAAGGAAGGGAAACAAGAACAAAATCAAGGTCAAGTTTTGCACAACCAAGAGTAGGTTTTTTGGTCGTCATTTCCAAACACCTCATATTTCCTTTGAATCTACAAATAATGAGAAAAATACAATTTTATATAGTGCATTTTGAGTATATTTTATGCTATCTCTAAAACAGAGATTAGCATGCTAATATGTCATGAGATATTAAAAGAAATGCTAAACATTGTCATTTCCATCACTTTATTTATTGTTATTGTTTATTATTATTTATTTAATATTTATGTCATTTCATTACAACCGCTATCAGTTAATGTTTCTACACATTGTGATGATGTAGAACAAATCAAAATATTTCTAAAAATATGTGTTGGATTTTCTGAAAAATATCATGACCAAATTTGACTGTAGTTGAAGAATCACCCATTAATTTATTGTGGGCTGCTGTATCAATATATCATCATGTTTTTTAGCAATGTTTTTTGAGGCCACACCACAATTTTGTTCTTTATTTATTTATTTAAAAAAAAAAAAAAAAAAACATGATTATGAAATAGATGTATTTCATATATTAACTTTGTGCAAGTAATGGTTGAACAAAATTTTGTTTAAGTAATGGTTTAAAGGTGCACTGTGTAACTTTTTGGTTTCAGGGTCTGTCACCTGCTTGTTTCTATGGTTATGTCATTGCTCTGCCTGGAATGTTCCACAGTATGACATTAAACAGCTCTATTTAATCAATTACCGATGTTTGTATAGCTCGAAATTACATAGAAAAACATACATTCTGACTGTGAGTGGGGTCGCCTCTCCACAGATCTGACCTGTAACTTGGTCTGGTTTGACCTCCATGAAGATAGAAAGGTTTAACACCATACTGTGAATCATTCTAGACAAAGCAATAACATCTCCAGGGAGAAAAGCATTTGACGGACCCTCCAACAGAAGACGCACCTTTAACAAAGAAATATTGTTACTAAAATGGATTTGGTTCTAACAATATAATCACAGAGTATCATGTGCAATATAACGTGGAGTCTAAATTTGCAGGGTCTGTGTGGGCATGAAAAAAAAAGCACAACTCCAGGTATGTTTTGATGTGGAAACAACATTATAACAGATCAGAAAATGACGTAAAGTAGTCTACTGGTACCATTAGCTCTCATATAGACTCCAGATGGTGTTATTTGCAGGGAAAAATGTACAGACAGAAAAAAGTACCTGCGCAGTTAGCTCTACTCTAACACGCCACGTTTTTCACAGCAAGTCCTTCACTGAACCTAATCAATTTTTCAGCAGCACCACTGAACTCGTGTATCGACTCAGTTTATGCAAGCGCACATACCAAACTCCACTTACAGAAAGGTACGAGCAACACGCCATCTGTGCCCGCTCTATGGAAGTCTATTCACTTGTTTCTGCAGCACAAGGACGCCGGTTGGTGGGTGGCTTGGTGGCTCGGTACTCTGGAACAGAACATAAGAATCAATAGACTGAACAAAAGGAGGTTGAGCTACCCAACCCCAACATAATGGAATCACCTTTGTATAGCCATGCACTTTAAGACCTCTGGAAATAGACCACCGTGTAAGAATATTTCCCCTCTGCCCCGGTCTATTACATGGGCAAGCAAGTACAAGCGCTATAGGCTGCTATAGACTTGTGTCAATAAAGACATACACTATATAACTGCGTAAAAACCTGTAAATATTTCTTGTAAATAGTGACGGTCATTTTCTTTAAAGAATGCATGTTGTGCTTGTGTTTGCGATATACAGTAGTCGAAAACTATGAAGCCTGCGGGTCATTATGTTGTATTTTGGGCATTTTAAATCTCAATATTGATCTAAAATGACTTAAAGGACCCATATTACGTAATTTTCTGATCTATGTTATAATGTTTCCTCAGAAAGAACATACATGGAGTTGTGTTTTGTTTCATTAACACGCAAATCCTACATTTTTAGGTTGAGTTCATACATCAAACGGAAACACTCCACCTTGTGATGTTGTGTGGTTATACAGGAAGTGCTCCTCTTTGTTTTTAGGCTACGTTTATATGATGACGGTCTGAACAGAAGATGCAAAAGTGACAGCACATCTTCATTTTTATTCCACGTTTAGATGAGCATTTTCGGGAGGAAACCTGCATGCATACGGTGATGTAAAAGTGTGTGGAATTTGATTGGGTATGCATGCCAGGCAGCTAGGTGGTGCTGTGATTCATTATCACCAAGGCTGTCAGTTTAACACGTTAATTAGATTAATTAATTACATTGCAAATGAACACGTTATAAAAATTAACGCAATTAATTATGAGTGGCATTTCAATGCGCGCACATTTTAAATTTGGTGTGCGGCGAGCAAATCGCTGCCAGGGCATTTGAACGGCAAGTTTATTTATAAAAAGAACGAAAAAAGAACGAAGATGGGACTATCAACAAGAACGCGGTGATTTGGAGCTTTTGTCAAAAAGAATTTTCTGACTACTGAAGCTGCTCCAGCCTGAACGACATTTGAACGACAAACACGTCTGGACAAGTTCCAGTGATAGTGTGCACTTCACCAAACCACCAAACCACCAAACCACGGTCGCAGAATTTGGGAAACGAATGAGCAAAGCGACCACATGAAAACTGACAAACTCAATCGCAAAGAGGGTTCGTTCGCTCATTCATTCACTCACAATCACTCTCTCTCTCTCTCTCGCTCTCCCTCTCTCTCTCACACACTCTTAAAATGCGATTAATTCGATTGATTAATTAATTACAAATCCTGTAATTATTTAGATTTTTTAAATCGCCTGACAGCACTAATTATCACTATGTCTGCGCGTATGCGTAGAATCTTCCTTAATTTATTTATTTTATTTAATTTACTTACGATGCGTGAAAAGTCCCTCAGTCGTCCAGGTAGAATCCATGATAAAAGGAGAAGTTCAATTTGTCAACTGGACAAAGTTTGTTTGGTTGAAAACGTTTCACCGCTCATCCGAGAGGCTTCGTCAGCTCAGCTTCGTCAGCGAAAAGTTTTCAACCAAACAAACTTTGTCCAGTTGACAAATTGAACTTCTCCTTTTATCATTAATTTACTTACCTTTTTAATTTTAATTTAATTTATTTTACTTAATTTACTTAATTTGCATTATAAATATAAATATCCAGAAATGGTGATGTAAACGCGTACACGACGTCAGCAAATTTGAGTTTTGCATCGGCGGAGCGTATTCAAGTTTTCCACTGGAGGGCGGTTTCAGTTTTTTGCGTTTTTAAGCCCCCAAAACATCATCACCATCTAAATGAAAGGCACTTCCGATAAAATATTTTGTTGTTTTTACCCGTAAGCGTTGTAACAGGCCCTTAAACTCCATACACCTTCACTAGAATCATTTGGATAATTTCATAAATTGCCAACCTCTACTGAACTTAAAAACTATCGCTTCATGACATCACAAGTGGATCAGAGCATTTTGAGCTTTGGAGATGCAGAGAGACAAATAATGCAGGGTTACTCAAATATGTGTGAATGAAACAAAATACATTTCTAGGTATGTTTTTGAGAAGGTAACAGCATTATAACATGCCTTAAAGGGATAGTTCGGGTTTTTTGATGTGAATCTGTATGGCATCCCCTTCAGCAGTGTCGTGCATTAAAGGTCCCATGACATGGTACTTCTTGATGCTTTTATATGGCTCCTTAATGGTTCCCTAATACTGTAAATGAATCCTTCTTCAAAATCAACACTCACTGCATGAGATATGACTCTGACAGTCTTCATGAGGCTAGATATGTGTCTAAAATGCTTTATTCTGAGTATTGCTGCTTCACTGCAAATGAGAAGGACAGAGAGATTGGCTGAGGAGCGGGGGTGGGGGGGGCGGGTTTCCCCCGCAGCTAGCGCAGCTAGCGCAGCTCGGCTCCGCTGTGTCTACTCTTCCGTGAGAGACAGATGGGAGACTTTGCAATGAAAAAAAGCATATTTACACAGAAAATAAAATTAAACCACAGGTATTTCAGAGGTCCAGAGGGTCGGGTAAAGGACCTGCGAGCCTAGAAACACTCGCAGGTGCCTCCAGGCAAATAAAAAAAACGCATTTCGCATTGCGTAGCGCATTCACAGTCCAAACTCTATGGGCGGGATATACAGGGATGCTGAGCGGAGACAGAGGGAGGGGCTGGAGCTGCATTTGCCGATCTGACGTCAAAAAGGTGCCTTGTCCGAACTCGCCCGTTTCAACACTGGGTTTGTGTAACGCAGAAAAGGAGCGCAAATGCTCAGTTTAGACATTTCGCAACTTTTAGCCATGGGGGAGGGCCTAAACAGGGTAGGGGAGCTCACATTAACGTTCAAAAACCTCAGAAAGTGAAAATTTCATGCCATGGGACCTTTAACACTGACTTACCGCTGACAGTGTCCTGTGAACAGAATTCTGCCCCGGTTCTGGAGCTGACGAAAGTAGGTCCGGCAGGTTAGCGGGGACAGTTAATAACGCTTGTTTTTCTTCTCAAAACAATATTTGTCCAAAAAGTTATATATTTGCGTCACAAAACAGTTGCCCAGTTGCCGGACCTACTTTCGTAAGCTCCAGAACCGGGCAGAAACTTGGCTCACAGGACACTGTCAGCGATAAATCAGGGGTTAAAGGGATATGCCACCCCCAGGTCAAATTTGGGCATCTCCCCACAGTCCAGAGACTAAAACAAGTGATGAAAAGCGTTTTCCTGGTCACCCAGCCATTGTCCGAGTCTGTTAGCACTGACCGCCGCGCGCAGCTGCTGCTCCTTTGCCTTAGACTGGAGGCAACGGCGCCAGAGAAAGATTTTGGCCAAAAGGAATTAATTTGCTCGATGCTTTTCCCATTACTTTCTGTGTAGTGCGCATTCATATCGAGTGCAAATAAATGTGCAAATCAACACGGAGAACTTGCCTTGGTCATTTTGGGTGGGAAGTATTTTTCAGTGCGGAAAAAGACAGACGAAACACGCACCACGCGGACAGGGGAACTCCCTTTCTGGTGCGCACCAGAAAGGGAGTTCCCCTGTCCGCGTGGTGCGTGCTTCGTCTGTCTTTTTCCGCACTGAAAAATAGTTCTCACCCAAAATGACCAAGTCAAGCTCTCCGTGTTGATTTGCACATTTATTTGCACTCGATATGAATGCGCACTACACAGAAAGTAATTGGGAAAAGCATCGAGCAAATTAATTCCTTTTGGCCGAAATCTTTCTCTGGCGACGTTAGCCTCCAGTCTAACGCGGAGGAGCAGCAGCTCGCGCGGCGGTCAGTGCTGACAGACTCGGACAATGGCTGGGTGACCAGGAAAACGCTTTTCATCACTTGTTTTAGTCTCTGGACTGTGGGGAGATGCCCAAATTTGACCTGGGGGTGGCATATCCCTTTAATACACGACACTGCTGAAGGGGATGCCATACAGATTCACATTAAAAAACCCGAACTATCCCTTTAACACTCAAAAGAGTAAATTTTGCGTATTATAGGACCTTTTAAATGAAACAGTCTTCTGTTGGAAACTGCGGTGCCCAGTGTAAGATCACACCATGAAGAAAGAGCCATTTAGATGCCTATGGATAGCTGCACATTACGCTAGCAAGCATCTCATTTTTTAAATATATTTCTTACCAAAATGACTATGCAACACTGCCGAATCCTACGCATACTGATTAAGAAAATAAGATTGGTGAATGAAGTTAAGTACAGAGCAGCGATGGTGGTGTTGAAAATGATGTTTTACGCAGTGGCGTCTAAAAGAAATTAGTATAAATATTACTCAAAGATGCATCACACGAATCACACACTAAAACCAGAAGGGAAAACAACTACAACATGGTTAAAAGCTCTAAAAAAAAACAACTCAATTTTGCATAATAGGCTCACGTTAAGACTGGCAAGATAAGACCCTAATAGTCTCACTGCATGTCATTAGGTGGTGTACAAGTAAGTGCTTTTGAGTCTTTATACACCCACGCGTGTATTCTTCTGAATATTTCAACACTCAGATTGACTTTATTATGCTGCCTAACAATTCTGGAGAAAGCAGAGATTTTTACTATTATTTATAAAATGTCTTTTTGATGGCCCCATTGAGTCATACCTCGGTTTTTATACATAATTGACTACTTGTGAGTGTTGTGGTCTAATATATAATTTTTATCTTACAAAACATTCATAAGTCCAGTAATCTAATAATTTATTTTGGTTCTTCACACTTTCAGTCAGACACAGTGAGATCCTCTCTTTCTTTACTTTCAAATCAGTTTCAATTTCTATTACTTGAAACTTTCTCTGACAGTCTTTCACTTTTCCCAAACTAGTGTTGTCACAATACAAAAAATTCCAACTCGATTTTGATGCTAAGGAATAGACGTGATACTCAATACTGATTCCACTACCACAATGATAATAAACTCTCATTATTTACACAATAGAATGTCATTTTCAACATTAAAGGTGCATTGTGTAACTTTTCTGGTGAAGGATCTCTCAAATGCTTTTCTCTGTGGAAATGTTATTGCTCTGTCTGGAATTTTTCACAGTACGGTATTAAGATTTGTTATCATCATGGAGACCAAACCACACCAAGTTACAGGTCAGACCTGTGGATAGGCGACCCCATTCCCAGTCAGAATGCCTCTTGGTATTTTTGAACAGTAAAACCACCTGTGATTTAATAAATATAAGATAGAGCTGTTTAATGTCATACTGTGGAATATTCCAGGCAGAGAAATTACATATCCATAGAAACAAGCAAGCCACAGACCCTCAACCAAAAAGTTACATAGAACACCTTTAAATCATAGTACTTTCTTTTATATTTCCATGTGGTCTTCTGTGACCGACCACGTCTGTTACGTCTGTCCAATTATTTGTGTATCCTGTCTCTGTCTTTCGGCAGCTAAAGTATCCGATCACATTCTGTACTTAAGCTCCGAGAAAGTTTCTGGCAACATGAACGTGTCCCGAGGAGAGTTCTCCTTCCTTCTTACATAGCATTTACAGTCAAAGTTATGGATTTTCTCCATTTCACTGTCCTTATCCTCTTCACTGTAAATATAGCATCTGATATGTTACTATCCAGCTCCTCTGTGCGAGGCTGACAGATCGGCGTCCGGTAAAACAGCCACGATTCCACAATACTTTACAAGAAGGTTTACAAGAAGGTTCCGGGTTCAATCCCCGAGTCGCCCGGGCCTTTCTGTGTGGAGTTTGCATGTTCTCCCCGTGTCTGGATGGGTTTCCTCCGGACACTCTGGTTTCCCCCACCCAAAACATGCTCCAGGTAAAATCCTGCAGCTTAGGTCCTGACCAAGCCGAGCAATAAGATCATGGAGATGGGTCCCCGGGTGCCTGAAAGATGAGCTGCCCACTGCTCCTGAAGGATGGGTCAAATGCAGAGAAATTATTTCCCTACGGGGATAAATAAAGCATGTCTTCTTCTTCTTCTTCAGCTACGCAGCTTAAGTAGCCACGAGGTTTGCTTCCAGCTCACAGCTTATTGGAGGAAGAAAAAAAAACAAAAGAGGGCTAATCGTCACGTGAATGGTAGCGCCAGTATGGTAATTATGGTAATTTACACACGACCCAATTCTTTCTGAAAAACTAGCCAATTTCAAAGACAAAATGTATGTTTTTAAAGCAACCAATGCTGTTATATGAACATGGAGTGGATTCTTCATGATCTCAACTAGCACATTTGGCAAAAAAAGAAAAGAAAAAGAAAATCATCAATTTTCATCAAAAAAAAAAAAAAAAAGAAGCTTCTAACGCGATTTTCTCCTGTTCTCTGAGCGACTTGTGGTGGGTTTTGCCGTGGTTTTGCCATATCTGTGTAGTCCCTCAGTGGTCCTGGTAGGTTCCACAATCTTCTATGGGCGTATACTAGTCTATGTGCTCTTATACTTGTTCTGATACAGCTCAAGATCATTCTAAAAATATTCAGGAAAGGTTCAATTCTTTACTGCTGATGTGATTTTTTAGTATTGATACCTGCTGAAGAAATGAGTATCCTGTTTCCATATGACTATTACTACTACTTAGTATCGATCAGAATCTGGTTTTCAATACTTTTCAATACCCTATCCCTAACCCAGTATAACTTTCAAACTTTCCAACAAACAAGAACCTGACACAGAAAATAAAAAGTGTAAAAAAAAATGGAGTTATATTCATTTTGCGAGTAAGCTGAGACGTGCTTTGTGACACTTTTTCATATGGTGTTGAATGAGGATGCTTTTGTTGTGTTGACAGACAGTGGAGCCAGCACAGAGACAGGTCAAGGACAGTGCATTCTTATAAACACACACCGAAAAGAAACCTATATATTTATAATACAGAGGAGTATAAAGGAGTATACAAGATCTGTTTGGATATAATTTTATACTATTGTTAAAGTTAGGAGAGGATATCTGATTTTCTTTTGTGAATTACTGCATGGATAACATCTGAAACCTTTTCAGACATGTTTCTGATGAGGGAAGAAAGCTAAAAAATAAAATAAAATAAAAATAGATTTGGCTAACACTTTACCCAGCGTATCTCTACCTGAGGGGATCTTAATTTCTATCATGAATTATTGTGTGATGTTAATTTTTGTAGATGACAATGGTACTGTGGTTTTATGAGCATCTTTTTTGATAGTGCTCTGAAGGGGGAGTGACTTAGTGGAGACCAAATGGACAGGAGTCAAATTTCTGCAAATACAGCATTTTCAAAACAATAAAAGATCATTTAGGCTACGTGCAGACTGCAGGGCTTAATGCTTAATTCCGATTTTTTTTGGTGAAATACGATTTTTTTTAACGAGGTTGTTCACATTTCCAATTTAATGTGACTTGTATGTGATCTCCTGTGTGAACTTTAAATGCCCCAAAAGTGTCCCGCATTCGCCTTGGAGGACACGACGAGGTCACATGCAGTGAGCATGCTCAGTGTTTATGGAAGTCGCCTAAACATGGAGGCTAGTGTTTGAGCGCCTGGGGATTTAAAAGTTGCTGTCGTACCAGAGCCAGAACATGTACAACTTAACTTAAAGGAAGAGATTGAGAAGGACAAGGTTTTTGGCTTTGGCGTTTTGTGGGGCAGTGGCAGCAACGTCCGTAGAAAGGAACGTGTTGAATAGAATAATCTTTATTGTCATTGTGTCAGGTAAAAACATAACGAAATTGAGAAAGGCTCTCCGCAGGTGTATCACAGATGAAAATAAAATACAAATATCTATGTTTGACCGGTAAACAACGAACCATGTTGGTGCTGAGAGTGGTGGGATTGTTATGTGCTTTGCTGCTTCACTGACACGGACTTCATACACTATTTTCCTATGACGAGAAGAACGTTTGTGTACATTTGTGAGCCCCTACTTGTACCACTCTCACTTGTCGATGACATATATAGGTGGGATGAATGCGACCTGGCCGTTCAGACTGAAGTCACATATCAAAAGATCGGATATGTATCGGTTTTAGGACCACATATCCAAGTGGCCTGGGTCACATTTGAAAAAATCGGATCTGTGTCGTTCAGACTGTCATTAAAAGAACAGATACAGGTCACATAGAGGCAAAAAAAATCGGATTTGGGTCACTTTAGGCTGCAGTCTGAACGTAGCCATAGTGATCTAAATTTGTTATCTGTTAATGCCCCATAGGAATAAAATACCCTGTCTTTAAACAAATGCTAGAAAGACAAATTTAATGACATACTGTGGCCCATTACAGCCAAAGCAATAACATATCCATAGAGACAAGTAGGTAGAGGACCGTATACCAGCACCTTTAAAATATATAGCTGAACACATACCTGTATAGCACTGCATTAATCCGACTCTCTCCCCCCTCTCTTACCTCTGCTGCTGTCTCCTCTTGATCTTGATGGCTGCTCCTCTCTGGTATCTTGTGTAAGGCGGTGTTAGTGGCAGTGGTGCTGACACAGGCAGAACACAAGGACTATCCGTGTCTAAAACTGTCCTCGGACTCCCGCTGAGCTTCACAAGTGAGAGGACAGGACAAGGCCACGACACCCAGCAGCGGGAACTAAACTAACGAACCAAATCTTCTGTCTTTTCCTTCACCTCTTCACATGAAACTGGGCACACTGAAAAGACTCACAAAGCAGTACTCACAAAGCACTTTCTCAGATCTGGATGGAATTAATTACGATGAAGGTGTGTGTTTTGTCCAAGTGTAACTGAACTTTTTAAAAAGGGGGTATTACACTTCTATGGGGTAGTCATTGCTAACATATTTAACATACAGTGGTACCTCACCTTACGAAAGACGCCTTCACGTTAAATTTTGGTCTCTAGATACGAAAGAAAATTCAAGTTACGAAACGCGAAATCTCAAAAATTCAAATATGTGCGCTCAGCCACACACATTATACGCTTTTCTCAGACTGGATTTAAACTTTTCTCACATTTCTCTCTCGTTTAAACACTCAAACTTTCATAGATTTTCAACAAAATGTATTAATAGTGAAGCGTAGGGGGAAGGGGGAGGGCGGTGTGCGCAGACACGTGTGTGATAACGCAGCATGACCCGGCGCGAGGCACAAGCACGAGACCCGTGCTCAAACCGTGCCAGGTCTAAACCAGGTCTGAACCAGGTCTAAACCAGGATTAGACCACCGCGGCTCTTGCATGCGTTCGTTTATGCGCTCAGACTGTGTGCGGTCCCGAGGCACATCCCCTCCCCTCCTCGCTGCTCGCCTCAGCCGTGACTCAAAACGAAACCAGGAAATAGACCCGCACGCGGCGCTTTAATCCAGCTGGTTTAGTTCAGGTTTAGTCCTGGTCCAGTCCTGGTTTAGTCCAGGTCTAGACCTGGTCCAGTCCAGGTTTAGACCTTGGTCTAGATCTGGTATAGTCCACGTTTAGTCCTGGGTCTACAGTCTCTACGCAGGATACAGTGTTACACTATAAAAAATGTTACACTATAAAAAAAAAAAAAAAAAAAAACTTGGAACGAATCAGGCCTTTTCCATTGAAATAGCTACTCAACTTACGAAACATTCATGTTATGAAACCACTTCTGGAACGAATTAATTTCGTAAGGTGAGGTACCACTGTATTTATATAACCATGCTACATTTTATTGGGTTGAAAATGCTATACACTGAAAGATGAATGACATTCTGTTTTGTTTTTGGTGCTGTCTCTCTGCTGTTTGCTTGTCTGTGTGGAGAGGGCTGAGCAGGGAGGGGCCGTGTAGAGGAAGCATGGGGAACACTCATGGAAGTATAATAAGATCTGAAAGATGAACCAAATATGGTGTTGTGCTGTTTTCAATGGCCTGTGCTCATTTGTGCAAAATACCAAAAAAGGACCAGTCTAAAGCCACCCACCATGTTCTGACCAGTCAGAGCAATAGCTACTAGAGCTGGAGCTAGGCTAAGGCTACGTTTTTTATGATGACGGTCTGAACAAACGATGCAAAAGTGGCATCGCGTCTTCACTTTTTATTACGCATTTAGACGAGCGTTTTGGGAGGAAATCTGCGTGCATACAGTGATGCAAAAGTGTGTGGAGTTTGATTGGGTATGCATGCCAGGCAGCTAGGTGGTGCTGTGATACATTATCACTATGTCCACGCGCATGCGTAGAATCTTCCTTCTTCTCATCTGCGCCACAAAAAACAAAAACAAACAAAAAAAAAACATGACTGCCGGTAGCAAAAAAAAATTTGTGTGGTCAGATGAAGAAGTTCAACTATTGCTTCAGACCACGTTAAACTACAAAACAACAAAGGTGCATCAAGGTGTGGACTGGGAGTCCTGCCAAACAAAGTACACTGATATATGGACCGATGTGACGTAAACGCGTATGCGACGTCAGCAGATTTGACCAGAGTTTTGCGTCTTGGGCAGTGTAGAGGAAAACGCTATGGCAGAGCATATTCAAGTTTTCCACTTTGGAGGGCGGTCTCAGTTTTTAAGTCCCCAAAATGCCATCACCGTCTAAACGAAAGGCACTTCTGATCAAATATTTTGTTGTTTTTTCCCGTAAGCGTTCTCGTGTAAACAAGCCCTAAATCTTACAAACTTTCAGGTGCTTTGAGAATTTAAGAATTCCAAAAAGTGAATTGTTGTGAAAATATAGAAGAATCACTACCAAATTCGACCTTTGTGAAAGCTGTCGATGCCCTACCAACCAAACACGGGCAATTTGTGGCCATACCTGCTAAACGGGACCAAGCCTGATTAGGACTTGGATGGGATTGGATGCTGCAGAGAACTTCCTGGGTATGTGCTTGTGCGTGGAACCTTAGAACCTTAGACAAAAGGCGAGATGTCATACACCAAACTGAAAGGAGGGTTTAAATAGTGTTCGTGAAAGACCACGAGATCACTCAAATATGCACAAATGATACAGAAAACCTCTTCAGGCATGTTTTTGATGAAGGAACGCTATAATATTGTAGACACCACTTTGGAAACCTTGATATTTCTTTTAAAATAATGTACATTTGTGTGAAATACATCAAAGCTAGTTAATATTAAATTAAATCTCAGGTGCTGTTGGTGCATTAAAACGTAAAGCACTTTGCGTTAAGCTTAAAACAGTGGCAGTATAATTGCTATAGTGAACAATGGAGATAATTTGAGCACCAACATGACCAATACTCAGTCTTAAGAAGCACTGGTTGAACTATGGGCCAATTTAAACCTGTATGTACATGAGTTATAATCAATTTAATTTAACTTGATGAAGGCCAAGGGTAGAAGTTGAGTGAAATGAGTAGTCTAACTTGTCCAATGCACCTTTAACTCCCTAAAATTTAGAAACCACATATAAAATCTGTTATAATTGTCCAGATTTAGTTCATTTTCCTCCATATGCTGTCCTTGTCACAGTCTGTGCAGTACAAGGCCACACGGCAGAGTTATTGCGCACATCCCGGTCGGCTCCACCTGCTCCTCTGGCAGAACTATAGCCTTTCCTCTGCCATACATCAGCCCCTGCGCCCCTAATGAGGCCTTAAACTGTGAACGATTCAGATGTAACCTTAAAAGTTTTTGCACTAATAGCTAAATAGAGCAGTTAGCCCAGAGAGGGGACCATAAAACATTGATTTTATTACACTAACATGTCATAAAGGTAATTGTCTTTCACATGAAGACACTTGGCTTCTTAAATACTGCTCCGAAAGTCCCGCTTGAACCTTGGGTATCACCAGTAAATCCTGATAATAATGGTGAATATATATGAAGCTGTGCCAGTGAGGTAAAAATATGGACATTGATCAGAAAAAATCTTTGCCTAGAACATTTTCCAAGGACCAGCTGGAGAAGTGGAGTCTCTAATTATAATTGGTGATAAAAGGAGAAATTCAATTTGTCAACTGGACAAAGTTTGTTTGGTCGAAAACGTTTCGCCGCTCATCCGAGAGGCTTCGTCAGTTCTGGTTCTAGTGCTGGTTAGACCCTGCTTATATCTAGCTGCAGGGAGGAGCTCACTACCCTGAAATAGTTCTGAAACTATCTCAACTAATTTGTTTCTTAGTTGAGATAGTTTCAGAACTATCTCAACTAATTTGTTTCTTAGTTGAGATAGTTTCAGAACTATCTCAACTAATTTGTTTCTTAGTTGAGATAGTTTCAGAACTATTTCAGGGTAGTGAGCTCCTCCCTGCAGCTAGATATAAGCAGTATAAGCAGGGTCTAACCAGAACTAGAACCAGAACTGATGAAGCCTCTGGGATGAACGGCGAAACGTTTTCGACCAAACAAACTTTGTCCAGTTGACAAATTGAATTTCTCCTTTTATCATGGATTCTACCTGGACGACTGAGGGATTCTTCACGCATCTAATTGTAATTTATTGACAGAAATAGATAGTGTTTTTTGTTTTCCCCCACAACACCATTATTTGTAACCATTTGGTGTTCTTCAGAAGTGGATCCAATAACCAAAAGCCTAAGACTGTAGTTTCAGCACATTTTCATACTGTACTGCAGTACATTTAAAATGACAAAGATTTCAGTAAATATAATTATTAAAACCAAAAACACTTACAGTGAACCCTCGTTTATCGCGGGGGTTAGGTTCCAGAAATAGCCCGCAATAAGTGAAATCCGCGAAGTAGGACAATTTTATATTTTACAATTATTCTACATGTTTTAAGGCTGAAAACGCTTCACCAGACACATTATACACCTTTCTGAGACTGGTATTAACATTTTTCTCTTGTTTAAACACTCAAACTTTTGTAGATTTTCATTAAAATATATTAATAGTGGGGGGGGGGCACGTGACACGCGGACACGTGCGCGCGGACACGTGTGCGCGGACACGTGCGCGCGGACACGTGTGTTTGTTTTGGTACCACATATCCATGCCATGTGCGAAAGTCGAGTGGAAAGCGACCTGGATATCATTTTGGGCAAGACTCAAGCCACTGCTAACAGTGCCAAACCGCTAACAGACGCCTCTGAGCACCAGTCCTCACCACAAGACCAGGTAACACTAACCTGCGCTCACAAGAGTTGGTTGCATTTCACCCCGGCTCCAAAATCAGACCGCTATCAATGCGTCGCCAATACTCTACAGCTCTCTAGGACGGGGTCGGGTTCGTGAGGGGAAAAGACCCACTGTCTCCTCTGTGCGCGCGAGTGTCCTCCCCCCGCTGCGGCTCCCCCGGACGCCGCGCGGCCAGGCGCCAGGCCCGTCCATGTTGATTCTTGGCTCTTCCATTTGTCCGGCTCGCACTCAGTCTCTTCCATGGCTCGTGCAAGTAAACAAAGGCCACACCTCCTGTCACCCAGGCGCTCTCGTGAAGGACATCTGAGACTCTGTCCCTACCATCCCTGGTCTAGACCTGGTTTAGTCCTGGTTTAGACCTGGTTTAGTCCTGGTTTAGACCTGCTTTAGACCTGGTTTAGTCCTGGTCTAGTCTCTTAGCTAATCAGGGCGCAGGACAGAATGTTACACTGTAAAAAAAAGTTACACTATAAAAAAAAAAAAAAAAAAAAAAAAATTGGAAAAAAAAAAAATTGGAAAAAAACATCCGCGAAACAGCGAGGCCGCGAAGAGTGAACCGCGATACAGCGAGGGTTCACTGTATAAGATAATTCCCAGATATGACATCTTTCACAGGGACAATGTCACTGTGACTTAGATATTGGAGGAGCCAAGCCGTCTGCTTACGTCTCCCCTCAGATATCTGGCCTTTCTGCAACTCAAAACATATGATCACAAGTCACGTACACACTTTTAAAGCTTCATTTCTAAAAATTAAAGAATCACAAAAGTTAATAATATATAATTATTCCATCATATTTTATGTTTTGACAGGATGTCTTCATTGATTTACAACATCTGTTGGTAGCATTTCAGCGGGTTGCTTTTATGTTTTCCCCTATCACCTTACTTATGTTATAAACATAACTGCCATATACTAACTAATGAGGCATGAGGCATGAGGCATTCATTCACTTGCAGATGCTTTTTATAGCTATAAATATACAATACCATATACCAAGATTTTTTTACTGAGGAGGGATCATGTGGACCCGGTCGCTGGTTGGTGGACCAATCACAGAGGAGCACTGTGGTTTATGAGTAAGCCAAAGATGAAGAGCCCAAACAAACTAAAACAAACATTGCAACGCCAACAGATGTGCTTCAGCATATTTTATAAACTATTTTGTTTTTGAAAACCATGCAGAAAGTAAACACTGTGTATTTGTGGAAGGCAAAGAAGTCTGTGCTTTTCTGTCTGAATGTAACACATGTTAGATTTTTCAGCTTGTTCCTCTGTTGTTACGCTTTGACCAATCAGTTTGGAGTATTCGATAGGTCTCTTTCAGCAAGAGCTGCCTGTGTAGAACTCAATACAGAGTGCTGCACGTATCAGTGTGGTGTGAGCCAGGTTCCCTTTGATGAGATTTTAGATTGAGTCATGAACATCCCATCTGCAGCTGATAACACACACTCAATAGCTTATAAGTACTTAGTGTTAAATCAATCACTCATTATGCGCTTATTTCTGAATTCCTCCAATGTCAAAGCATGAGGCTGTGTAATGTACCTTATCTGCTGTCACATCCCATACTGCATGTTCTGCTGGGCTCAAAGGTGTAGTAATATCAGTCTCCGTCATTTGAAACAAGTCCAACTTTGGAAAACTGGCTGCAGCCGCCACAACATCTGGCATTCCTTCCTCACTCCTTACAAACATGGCCATACTCCAGACCAAGAATCCAAGATGAGCTGCAATGTGAAGCCAATCCTGTTACTGTCAGAGAATAAATAATTTGACTAGACCTCCATGATCCTTGTTTAACAGTGAACTGCTGTGTTTTAGAATTTCAGAAGGAGTTAAGAGGCTAATATCTCTTTGGGTCATTCACCCTTTTTGAAAGAAAAAAAAAACACACATTATATTTTATCAGATTTTTAAATTTGTGCTTTGTGGATCTGGAGAAGGCATTCGACCGTGTCCCTCGTGGGGTCCTGTGGAGAATGCTCTGGGAGTACGGGGTTCGGGGCCCTTTGCTAAGGGCTGTTCGGTCCCTGTATGACCGGAGCAGGAGCTGTGTTCGCATTGCCGGTAGTAAGTCGGACCTGTTTCCGGTGCATGTTGGACTCTGCCAGGGCTGCCCTTTGTCACCGGTTCTGTTCATTATATTTATGGACAGAATTTCTAGGCGCAGTCAGGGGCCGGAGGGGATCCGGTTTGGGAACCACAGGATCTAATCTCTGCTGTTTGCAGATGATGTTGTCCTGATGGCTTCATCGAACCGGGACCTCCAAGTGCACTGGGGCGGTTTGCAGCCGAGTGCGAAGCGGCTGGGATGAGGATCAGCTCTTCGAAATCCGAGGCCATGGTTCTCGACCAGAAAAAGGTGGCTTGCCCCCTCTGGGTGGGTGGGGAGTCCTTGCCTCAAGTGGAGGAGTTCAAGTATCTCGGGGTCTTGTTCACGAGTGAGGGGAGGATGGAGCGTGAGATTGACAGGCGGATCGGTGCAGCGTCGGCAGTGATGCGGTCGTTGTACCGGACCGTTGTGGTGAAGAGAGAGCTGAGTCGAAAGGCAAAGCTCTCAATTTACCGGTCAATCTACGTTCCTACTCTCACCTATGGTCATGAGCTTTGGGTAATGACCGACGGATGGCGGATACAAGCGGCCTAAATGAGTTTCCTCCGTAGAGTGGCTGGGCTAGTAGGTGTAGCTTATCTTAGAGATAGGGTGAGGAGCTCAGTCACGCGGGAGGAGCTCGGAGTAAAGCCGCTGCTTCTCCACGTCGAGAGGAGCCAGCTGAGGTGGCTCGGGCATCTGTTTCGGATGCCTCCTGGACGCCTCCCTCGGGAGGTGTTCCGGGCATCTCCCACTGGGAGGAGGCCCCGGGGAAGACCCAGGACGCGCTGGCGGGACTATGTGTCCCGGCTGGCCTGGGAACGCCTTGGGATCCCCCTGGAGGAGCTGGAGGAAGTGTCCGGGGTGAAGGAGGTCTGGGCGTCCCTGCTTAGACTGTTGCCCCCGCGACCCGGCCCCGGATAAGCGGAAGAAAATGGATGGATGGATGGATGGAAGTCTTCTTTAAAAATAAAATAATGTCGAAATTTCAACTTGCTAAATGTGTTCTTCTCGGTCGAAGCCACGCCAGTTGCAAGTTTGTTCCATAGTAATGCCATAGTGTGCGCGCATGTCTGTACGACCGTTTGTTCTGATTTCCCTCCATCTCCAGCTTTAAATGAAAAAATGAACATGAACATAAAATGCTTTCAAATTATAATCCTGCTAAATAATCCCCATTTTCACTAAATGTACCTGTAATCTGAGTACGTCTTCTTTCCTTGTAACTGTAGAGGAATACAGTTACGTTTTTTTTTGTATACTTTTACTTAACGCCGTTCCATGTATTCCGTTACTCCCCAAGCCTGTATATTACTGATGCAAAAATATATTTTCTAAGTAATGTCTGATGACTCTTTTGTTTGATACTACGCTTATGTAAAATAAAAAGTATCTGTGCCACAAGTCTTGCAAGTAGAATGAGCATAAACATTCTGAACAGAAGGGGATTCATTATATTTGTGATTACAACATTTAGAGCAGTAACTGAAATCATGACTTTAAATGTGATTAATTGCACAGCCACAGATTTTAATCATAAACCAGGACAAATATACCTACCTCAGTTCAACAATACGGACGCTTAACTCATTTTTAAACCTACAGATCCAAAAGGCCCTCTCTTTCATGGACGTTTAATAAGAGCCACTTACACTCAGAGTGAACACAATTAGGTGCTCGGTGACAACCTCTGGAGGTGAATTAATCTCTCAAATAAAATTGGTGTCGGCGCTCAATATGTCACCCAGTGGGAGAGCTTTCATTCCTATTCATCCTGTGCCCGAGAGTTAAAGCTCATTTCCTGAACTGGTGGCTCCTCGCAGTGGGATACCAGATTTTAATCCAGGAAAATTCTCCCCCAAAATTCACAGATTTCATTTGAAAATACTGTGGATTTTCATGTTCCCATTTTCTGGTTTAAGATGCACCGAATAACTTTTCTGCTGGGGTTCGTCACCAGCTAGTTGCCGTGAAATGTTTTTGCTTTGCCTGGAATGTTTCACAGTGTAGCATTAAACTAATTTTTCTTTATTTCTTATTTTTATGGCTGCAAAATGCATTTTTACAGAGTGGGCTCGCCTCTTCACAGATCTGACTTATAACCTGACCTACTGTGGACTTAGGTTAGAGGTTTAATGCCATATTATGATACATGCAGACAAAGCAATAACATCTCCATGGAAACAAGGAAGCAGACCCCGAATCAGAAAAGTTGTGTACACAGCGCACCTTTAAATAAAACAACGGAAAAATAAAACTGGCACATGTTCCAACCACCACCAAAAAAATCACTTTTGTCAGTATAGATTCTACTAAGAAAACAATAAGAAGAAATAACTGTAACACTGGTTTGTTGACATATATTTGTTTCAGTGATCAAAAAAAAAAAAAAGCTGTAAAATGACATTGCACTGGGTCGGTCGTGATAGCTTACCCTTAAATCTTAAGAAAATGTACCACATGGAGACAAGAACAGATTTTCCCATTTGGTGGAAGTGTATTGAGTGTATTGCATTACGTGTGTGTAAACATATGGAAAAGTCTCTCTCTACGTGCTTCATAACTGAAATAACAATGTAATATTAAGTCTATTCATTTGGACAGGGCCCCGAAGCCATAGAAAACAAGCCATACTTCATTTAGTTTGGAGTTTTCATGAAAATATCCGTTTTATACAAAAATTAAATACACTTACAGTATGTTACAACTATTTTTCTTCCATTCACGTGTGCGTAGCCATGACGACGAAGCCTCTGGGAAAGAAAGAAACTTTAAATGTGTCTCAAATCACAAATAGTTTTCCTTATACTTACTACATTCTTTACCTTCTTGTTTACACCTTGAAACACAGTATTTAACAGTGAGTGAGCCAAAGCAAATAATACCTTTATGATGTCATGTCCCCAGATTTTACATTCCTCTGGTGTTTATATTATCTTAAAATATATTTACTATATATATTTTTCAAGTAAAAATGATAATACTTCAATATCAGTATTTACCAGTGTAGTGTATTATGGCAGTGTTAATGTAGACACACTAACTCTAGCGTATAAACTTGGTGACACTATTCAGTGTTTTTTGACACTCAACATCATTGTAGAATTTTATTAACACTATGGAGTGTTGTTTTTAATGCTATGAGTGTTAAAAGTTACTCTAGATCAATGTAAAATACTTCTAAGTGTCAATTTGACACTAAAAAGAGCGGTCAACAATTGACACTTTTAAAGTTAAATCAACACTCACAGAGTTAATTTAACACTGGCATATTTGGTGTTTATCTTTAAATATTAAATCAATATACAAGTATATACCTCTGTCTTTTATACTTTAATTGCACAAACATTACCCATACATTATACTTAAAATTGTATGCATCATTAATCCCATTTATATTTGAATAAAATAAAATATATAGTGTAGTTGGCAAAAATATATGAAAAACTATGAATGAATAGGCCATTACTACATTCACTGGCATACAGACTTTGAATTCTCATTGTAAATTATCATATCAAATTTCACAGTTTTAAACACACACATGTTCATGTTTTATTTCCAAACATTTTCAAATTGCAGCCAAAAAGAAACCTGGATACCCCCCAACAGTCTTTGCTAGTCTACTGCATTTTCAAACACAATTTTTCAAGCGTTCTAACCATGGAGGAATGTGATTTGAGACACACTTTTAGCTCAGGGCTTGGCAATAATGCAGCATTTGGCAAAAAAACAACAGAAATTCACCAGATTCACCAAAGCACAGGAAGGAGTGAGGAGACAGAGAAAGGAGTGAGGAGAAGGAACAAGGAGACAAGAGAAGGAGGCAAGAGTGAGGCAAGATGTTGGACACATCCCAACTGTGAGATTAACAATTCCTCATTATACTTTTATAGAAGTCTTTTACTTTTTTACAGTTCAACCAATCCAAGAAGCAAACGATGGTCATGTGACTCCACCGATCCATATATGGTCGCTCACTGTCCATTTCCTGGCGGTGAACAGTACAAAAGAGTTACTCCTGTGGTTCTCTATGTCTTTAAGGTATTTTGGACAGGTCCAGTCTTAAAACGTGTAGATTTTGGTTACGAGACAGTCTTCCAGGTCTCTCAGCAAAGGACAGCGATGGTTAGCAGTAATGCTAGGAGGGCAGAAGCTAGCTGCGATGCATGATGGGAAAAAGCCTGTCCGGATAGCTGGTCGTCACACTCCCCCGGACCTTGGCAACGGGCGCGCTCACACAAGATGCCTGTGAAGCCTGGCGAGCAGAGGCAGCGCTGGTGATGCTGACACGTGCCGCCATTTTGACAGCGGAGCATGGCGTTGTCACAAACTCGGGCTGTGAAGAAAGAAAGAAAGAAAGAAAGAAAGAAGGAGAAGAGGGGGCATAGGGGAAAGACAGGGAAAGGCTGGTTAGAATGGCCAGGCATACTAAATGTGAGAGAGCTTGGAACACTAGAGTGGACAGCTGTGGTAACGTGCAATAAGTCATATTGAACAGTGAACACAATAGAGCTGTATAGGTATATTATCAGTCGATGGTGTCTTAGTCTACCAAAATTAGTATTATTAGTAGTATTTTATTTAGATTATAAGGATTTACAGCTCTGGAAAAAATAAGAGACCACTGCATTTTTTTTTCTGAAATCAGCATCTCTACATGTTTTACAGCCATTCCATTCCAACATCTGTTGAATTCCAACACAAACACAAAGCTGAGCTACTTCAGTTCTTGCACCAGGAGTGGAATAAAGTCACCCAAGAACAATGTGAAAGACTTGTGGAGAGCATGCCAAGACGCATGAAAGCTGTGATTAAAAATAAGGATTATTGCACCAAATATTGATTTCTGAACTCTTCTTAAGTGTAAACATTAGAATTATATTGTTTTAAAATGAATTTGATCTTGTTTCTTTGCATTGTTTGAGGTCTGAAAACATGTCTCTTTTTTGTTATTTTGACCATTTGTCATTTTCTGCAAATAAATGCTCTAAACGATAATATTTATTTGGAATTTGGGGGAAATGTTGTCAGTAGTTTATAGACTCAAACAAAAATGTTCCTTTTGCCCAAACACATACCTATAAGTAGTAAAATCAGAAAAACTGATAATTTTGCAGTCTCTTATTTTTTTCCAGAGCTGTGTATGGGACAACTGCAGAACGGAGAAGGTAGTGAATGAACTAGCTTAAGACGTAGTATTTTCTGGTATTTATATGTAAAAAGGCATGTTAAACTCTGACTTTATATAAATACATTGATTCCTAGTATTTTTTTCTGCATAAATAGTTGTTTTGCATGAAATGGGGTCAGATACATAGAGATACATAATAGGTGTTTGTTTTAGTTTTTTTTTACTCTTACTACTCGACTGACAGGTTAGTCAACTTGGCAGCACTGACTTTTTCAATGTGTTTCCATTATTTTGCTGACTTGACCTATTTATTTTAATGTCCATTCAAGTGGAGAGAATCTATATCCAGTCTTGCAGTCTTGTCTCTGGTGTTGTACCTTCATTTTTTAAAAAGGCTGTAATCGAACCTCTCCTTAAGAAACCAAGTTTGGACGCATCAAATGTTTCAAATTTTTGTCCAATCTCTAAGCTTCCTTTCTTGGCTAAAGTATTGGAAAAATGTGTTCTTTATCAGTTGCAGCCTTTTTTAAAAGCACATGGCATTTTAGAGCGTTTTCAGTCAGGATACAAGGCCCTGCATAGCACGGAGTCAGCACTTTTAAAGGTTTTTAATGACCTATTTTTAATGACTGATGGTGGTAACTCTCCTATTTTAGTGCTTTTAGACCTGACTGCTGCTTTTGACACAGTCGACCATGCAACTCTTTTAAACCGCCTTGAAGACTGTGTGGGTGTCAGGGGGACTGCCTTAAACTGGTTCAGGTCTTACCTGTCTGGGAGATCCTGCACTGTCAGGCTGGGGGACTCCACCTCGTCTGCTGCTCCTTTGCACTGGTGAGTCCCCCAGGGGTCAATTCTTGGCCCTATTCTTTTTACCCTCTACTTTCTCCCACTCGGTGCAATTTTTAAAAAGCATGGCATTTTATATCATTTTTACGCTGATGACTGCCAGATTTATCTGCCTATTTCTAAGCACGCGAAAGGCCCCCTGACACCCTTGTTGAACTGCCTTGGTGACGTCAAGGCTTGGTTGGCCCAAAATTTTCTCTGTTTGAACGAAGGGAAAACTGAAATTGTGCTCTTTGGGTCCACTGATCCCTCATTGGACTTGGGCCCCTTTAAAGATAATGTTCATCCCTTCGCCACCAACCTTGGCGTCACCATGGACAGTGATTTTAAACTCAGCAAGTGTTAGGGTCTGGTGTTTGGACTCTGGACTCCACCCTGCTGGCCGTCTTTTGCCCCGCAGCCTTTTTCATTTTGACAGCTCCTTGTTTTGTTTTCACTGCCTGGCACACCCCCTATGCCCCACCTGTTTCCACTCTGTGTAATTAGTCTTTTCCCTTCCCAATTGGCTCAGGTGTGAATTGTAGCTCCTATTTAAGTCTGTCTTGTTTTCTGTTCCGTGTCGGACCGTCTGTATTTACCTGCCTGTTTCCGAGTAACCTGCATGCTAGAGAAAACCTGTTTTTGTGAGTACCTGAAACCTGATCCTGGATTTTTTGTTAGAATTTTTGTGGACTCAAGGAATTGTTTTTTGTTGCTTCAAATCTGATCTGGAACTTTTTGGTTGTACGTTTTTGGACTTTGAAAAATAAAACACAACTCTGATCTGCATTTTTGGTCTCTGTCTGCATTTGGGTCTCTGTCAGAAAAACCCTTACAGCAAGCAGATCAACACAGTCGTTAAATCAGGCTTTTATCATCTTCGTCTTTTATCCAAAGTTAAACCGTTTTTAAGTTTTAAGCATTTTGAACAAGTCGTTCACGCTTTTATTTCTTCGCGTCTGGACTACTGTAATGCTCTTTATACTGGCATATCACAAAATGCTCTTTCACGCCTACAGTTAGTCCAGAACTCCGCGGCACGACTTTTAACAGGAACCAAAAAACGTGAGCACATCACCCCAATTCTTGCGTCTTTGCACTGGCTTCCTGTTCATTTTAGAATTGATTTTAAAATTTTATTGTTTGTTTTTAAAGCTTTGAATGGACTGGCCCCGGATTACATCTCGGACCTCATCCAAATTTACACTCCGGCGCGCGCTCTGAGGTCTGAGGGCCAGCTCCAGCTGGTGGTGCCTAGGACCAGACTTAAATCCAGAGGGGACAGAGCTTTTTCTGTGGTTGGTCCTAAGCTCTGGAACGCCCTGCCCCCCCACGTCCGAGCAGCTCCCTCAGTGGAGTGTTTTAAGTCTCGTCTTACGACCCACTTTTATTCTCTGGCTTTTAACACCACGCGAGTTGTGGTCCTCTGTTGTCTTTTATTGTATTTTAGGGTTTTTAATTATTTTATTGTTCTTAGAGTATTCATTTAATTTAACGCTAAATTTTTTAGCGTTTGTATTTTTATTTATTTATTTCTTTTTATTTATTTATTTATTCTATATTGTTTTTATTATTTTATGGTATATTTATTTGTATGCACACTGTGATTATTTGTTTATTTTAAATGATTTCTGTGCAGCACTTTGGAAACGCTTTTAGTTTATGAAATGTGCTATATAAATAAAGTGGATTGGATTGGATTGGATATCCTCATCATCAGTTAAGAGTGTAAAAATAATTCCTATTTTATTACCAATTGATTTGTCTACTACATCTGGTATTGATGTGCAATCTTAAACAGCATAAACGTATGCGATATTTACGGTTGATAATCCACATATATATTTGAGTAAATATATGCTGAAATATAAGCGCTCCCATATTAAATAGCCTATACTGCATTAATATGTTATAATATTGTTTTCTCATCACAAACATATCTACCTGGAGTTGTGTTTTGTTACAGTCACACATGTTTAACACACACACATCCTGCATATTTGGGGTGCGTCCCATTACTCTGTCTTACCCCTTGCCCTTCCCCTTTATCTATGTCTATGTCTTGCCCCTCCATACTGAGCTGAGAGGGCTCGGGGTACGAATGTTCCCCTAAGAAATGGGACACCACTCGATTACCGTTTGCGTCATCATCCCTTGCCTCTACCTGGCTGCTACGTCTACAGAGGCGACAACAATTGACGCAAACAAACGTAAACAAATGTCAAGGATTATCGGGAACCTCAGCTCGACAAAAGACTAGCTTGTTTATGCATGAAAGTTCGATGAAAATGATAACGTCGGCTAAACAGACATCACTACAATTAAAACCGCAACAACAGTTCACTTAAAGGCAAAGTAACGTTATTTTACAATCTGAGCCTTCTTTCGGTAATAAAACAAGTCGTTTGACTCACCCATATCACGTTCGTGTCATTTGGAGCTGTTTGAAGAAAGTTATGTTGTAGCGTATCCGTTAGCATTTGTTTTCGGGGCATTACTTTGCGGTCTCCAAATAACACAAACTTTAGCACTTTTCAAATCATAGAAGCCCGATGTCTTAATGTAAGAAATTGTTTGAAGCAAAAGTGGCCTGTAATCCGAGATTTATCCATAGTTTTCAGCTTTGCGTTTCATGTTTGGGGCCTAGCAGCACTCCGCGCATGCGCACTGGCGTCCTCATCTACTCGAAACTATGGCTAAATCTCGGATTACAGGCCACTTTTGCTTCAAACGATTAAGACATCGGGCTTCTATGATTTGAAAAGTGCTAAAGTTTGTGTTATTTGGACACCGCAAAGTAATGCCCCGAGCAAATGATACAGCACCATGTTAAAAGATACGGGATCATTAGTAGAACAGAACGGCTCAACATAAGTTCTGCGATACTGCTCCAATTGACAGAAAAATGCTATGGGTGAGTAAAACTACTTGTTTTATTGCCGAAAGAAGGCTCAGATTGTAAAAAAACGTTAATTTGCCTTTAAAGTAACGTAGAACATAAGCGTCATAATTGTAAACCATGCTAAACTGTTAATCGATAATTACAACTGCTGAAAATACATTTATGAGACTCCTTGTCTGGTCGATATGACACTGCCATCCTGATCCCAAAACCTGCCTGAGCTTGTAGGCGTACCCCTTCGTTTCAAGTCTGGTCAAGAGCTTACTTCATTTCAAGGGGTATGTAGCCCTCGGTTGTGGCCCTAGCCCTTGATCAAAATTAGAATCGCAACACCCCTTGTCTGCTCCACTTTGGTGATACATGTGGTAATATATAAATATATAAAAGTGCTGCACTGTCTTTTTTTTTTTTTTTTCTATTCCATACACCTTCACTACAATCACTTGGCTAATTTCATCCCTGGAATTGCCAATCACAAGGTGCAAGGTGGAGCAAAGCATTTTGATCTTTGGAGATGTAGACAGACTCAATCATGTGTGAATGAAACAAAACTTGTTCAAAATTTGTTAACAGTTGTTTCCCCTTTAGTTCAGTAGAGATTGACAACTTCAGGGCTGAAATTCTCCAAATAATTCTAGTGAAGGTGAAGGTGTATGGAGTTTAAAACCCAACTGTATTATCACAAGTTGGGAGTGTTTTCGGTTTTCAAGCCTAATATGTGGGATTTGTATAAACAATAAACGTGTGCATGAAACAAAACACAACTCCAGGTATGTTTTTGATGAGGAAACATTATAAATAAAATAGATCAGAAAACAGCATAATATGGACCCTTTAACCGATATAAAACTATGATAAATACTGTCAAAGGCTGGGAACCACATATTTGGGCAGTGGTTGCTCCTGTAGTCCACTCTGGCGCTCAATGCGATCACTACTGCATAAACAGCAGGTCAAGAGGCCACAAGCTGCCCACTCTGCTCCTGTCTCTGTGCATGTGTCCTTACAACGGACACCTCCGACAGGGACGGACAAGGACTCCTCACACCAACGGCATTAAGAAGAACAACACTAATGGACTCCTGCATAATTTTAGCACCACCAAAGGCTAAGGAAGTAAAAAAAAAAAGCTAGAACTAAACAAAGAAACAAGGAAGTCATGCTGGAGATAGAGAAGGGAGATGAGCAATTTGACATGTAGCAGGAAAGACTATAATGTAGGTATCTGTTCCTGAATGAAAATGTGTTCAATGTAACCTTAAAGACTTAGACTTAGACAAACTTTATTGATCCACAAGGGAAATTATTTGGATGCAATAGCTCATTCATCATAATATAATGTATAACAGAGGGTAACAAAAAAGATGGAATAGCAAAAAAGATAGCAAGAGACCGGTGTCAAATGAAGCATTATTTGGCTTATAATGTGATGATTGTTCTTTGCATTGAAATATCCAAAAGGCAAACTCACAAATGTTGAACCTGATCATTGCAATTAGTGACTAGACCATAGTATTACTGTATTACAACAACAAAAATTGCACTTTAAAAGGACCCATGTTATGTTATTTTCTGGTCTATATAACAATGTTTCCACATCACAGTCATGTTTCTTTCACACAAACCCTGCATATTTGAGTTCTTCTCTCAAACTGAAAACACTCTGTTCCACCTTGTGATGTCATGTGGTAAAACAAAATGTGCTCCACTGTGTTTTTACTACATACACGTTCACTAGAATAATTTGGATGATTTCAGCCCTGGAATTTTGAATCTCTACTGAACTAAAGGTAAAAAGTAGCTGTAAGCGTGCAAACTACCGTGCCGTGACATCACAAAGTGGAACAGAGCATTCTGAGCTTCAGAGATGTAGACAGACTTATAATGCAGGATTACTCAAACATGTGTGAATGAAATAAAAACAACTCTGGGTATGTTTTTGATGAGGAAACAACATTATAACATGACTAAAAGTTCACAAGAGTCAATTTTGTGCAATATAGGACCTTCAACTATGTTCATTTTAGCCTCCCCATCTGTATTAAATAGTATTTGCCTATAAAATGTTTTCATGTCATCTGAAAACTAGCAATACAACAAATCTAATCCTGCAATCTTAACACAATTTAAACTCAACCAGTAACAACAGGTCTTAAGAATTTCTTAGCGCCACCTTCTCAGTGCCACTTGCTCTTTTTTTCCCCTTTGTTTTTTATTTATTTATTTTTTGCTAAAAAAAAAATATTGTGAGTGAGTGAGCCTCGCGACAAATCCGGCTAGTAACTTTGCAATCTTGTATCTGAGTAGATCAATAATACCATCCAGCAGAACATTCTATACAAAGCAAACTCTAAGAAGACAAGGAGGAAGTGAACCAGCAGAAAAGTTAGTGTGACATTATACTAAACTTCATCTACTATTACAGCTATAATAATTTCCTCACACTCAGGGGCACTTCTGTACCATGAATTCACATTCACACTACAACAATTACAAAGCTCAAGCCTTGCCCAAGGATACAAGTACCGCATTGAATTATTACACTCCTGGTTTTGTTGAAGTTCAGGTCTTGATGACTTAATGAAGGTTGGATTACCTTGTACAATGGGTCAAGGCAGAATCAATGCAGAATCCAACTGCTTTTATGGAAATTAAAAGCGGAGTAAAAGCATACATTTCAACTTTGTGGGGAGGCCAATGTGGTCTTAATTAGGAGGCAGACTCTGAAAATATACCTTTTGTCCCAAAGGTTTATTCAAAATTCCCCGTGGTATCGTGGCAACCGAAAAAAATAATACATGTTTACAAAAAATAACTGTGCTCAAGATTAGGCATAAGCAACAGAAATTAACGAAACAAAAAAACAAAAAACAAAAAAAAACACGGCTACACTGATATGACCCCCCTGAAAGACTGAGCTGACCTGTTTTTATAGCTCCTCCCTCCAGGTAAGTCCACAATCTCATCAGGTTGGATATAAGGCAACTTCACTTTTCTCTAAAGTTACCCCGTCGATTTACTTTAAGAGCCTAAGTCCCCCTTTAAATGAAAGTGCTTAACATAATCTATAAACGCTAAGACATCAAAATCAAATATGCAAAACCTAACAAACAAAAGGAACTGAAAACAATTCTACCCTCCACATGGTCTGGCCCAAAACCTCCCCCCAGAGGCTATAAATATGCCCGTCCCAGGGCACACCCTCTCTTTTGTCTCCAGACCATGTGGAGTAACAGGTAAGTAGGTAAATGTCTGAGATGTTTAACTAAATTGAATATGTTTTGGCCATTCCAGGGTTAAACTGTTTATATCACTGAATGACTTTAAATCCACACTGAGAACATTTAAGACAACCTCCTTAACTTGCAACTTGGTTGAACAAAGGTTCAACAAAGGTTGATTGTATGTGTAAATGTAACGTTTTGTATTTATGTGCAATGTCTGTAAACAACGGCCATGAATTGTATTGGAACCTTTTTATTAACTCATTCACTGCCGGCCTGTTTTCAGAATTCCAACCCCAGACTGCCAGAGGTTACTGCATTTTCACTGATTTTACAAGACTCACAGAATACTGAGTTCTTTGACTATATAAACATGGTACACATCAACATAAAGTGTAGACTCTCTTCTTTCACCTGGAAAAAAAATGCTTCTAACCTTTTCGGTTCTCAAGTTATTGATAGTAGAACATAGGGTAGTTTCAGCAAAAACACAGTTTTTGACCGCAAAGTGGAGAAAACGAGCGTTTTGTGCAAAGAAGGATTTCGACCAGATCGGTGTTTTTGACGTCAATACTTAGATTTAGTGACACCTCAAACATCTAAAACAACAGCTCTGTGACCCACTTCCGCGTGTGTAAGCGCGGAGGAAGAGGCATTTCAATGAAAAAAACACATTTTCACAGAAAATAAAATTAAACCACTGCTGTTTCAGAGGTCCACAGGCTCAGATAAAGGACTTCCGAGCCTAGAAACACTCGCACGTGCCTCCAGGCAAATAAAAACGCATTTCGCATTGCGTAGCTCATTCACGGTCCAAACTCTCTGGGAGTGATTTACAGAGATGGTGGGTAGACATCCAGACGGGGGGTGGAGCTGCATTTTTCGATGTGACGTCACATAGTTGCCTTGTTCAGAATCGCCCGTTTGAGCTGTGTTTTTTTCTAACGCAGAAAAGGACCGCAAATGCTCAGTTTAGACATTTCGCAACTTTTAGCCATGGGGGGGCCCCTAAACAGGGTAGGGGAGCTCACATTAACGTTCAAAAACCTCAGAAAGTGAAAATTTCATGCCATGGGATCTTTAATTCTTCTCATCTCATGCCTCTCTGGAGATGAGGATCTACTGCTCCAAGTCAGTAAACGTCTTCTTTGGCACTGTCGTAGTTCTGATCGGAGTCCCTTCCTTCGTGCAGCGCGAGCACGACATGCCCCCTGCCTCAGACAGAGCAGATCTCTGCCCCGACATCGCTGCTTGATCCGGCATGTCTCTGCGATCCTCTGATCCGGGATCCTGGGTCCCAAGACCGATCAGACCGTTCCGGAGGCGCTGATCAAGAGTTTTCTGCTTTTCCGGGTTCCCTCGCCTCGCCATCTTGCTCCTCTCGCCAATACACAGTACACACACTACACATAGAACTCACTTGGTAAGGAAGTTTTTAATCTCATGGGACTTTCCTGGTTAAATAAAGGTTAAATAAAAATGTTGTGTGTTATTGTTAATTAGTTTAATTAAATAAAACAAAAGAATCCTTTTTGTATTACAATTCAAGATTTTTATTCAAAAATATAATTTTCTAAGCTGCGGATGGATTTAGCCTATTTCTTTTCTTATCACTTCTGCTTCTGAAAACTTTCACATGTAACCTACCTAAATGTGTAGTAGCCTATGTGTGAGTATATTTTTGAACGTGTCACTACGCTGACTGTCGGTGTAATAGTCATAGTCATAGTTTGCTTTGTTGAAAAAAAACATATATGCATGTACATAGAGTTAATTCGGCAGGACAGTGATAGAGTGGCTAGGAGAGGGGCCGCTGCGCTTGCCTGCGCCGCCGACTGGGAGATACAGAGTGGAAAAGATGCAATTACATCAATGACAATTATACACAACATGTAATGACAGAAAAACAACTGGACAGGTAACATACGGTGTTTTTTTCTTTGGCGACAAGCAGGAAGGGTGGGGCAAGGGAGCAGATCAGACATCAATGAAATTGATTGAAACTGAGAGTAGAGGCAGACCTTTCTAAAAAGACAGGGCAACGTGTTTACGTAATGTCAGTGAGAGTCCAGATAGTGTGTGCCAATGTTTTTGTAGAGTTCCATGATAAGCCACATCGGTGGCCTTGGGAGTGTTCATGCAAGAAAGCCAAGTCAAAACACCGATAAACCGTTGGAGAGACAGATTTTTCACAGGAGACAGATTTTTACAGAGGGGTAATTTTAGCATGATATACATTTTGGAGACCCAGGTGAGCAAGCAATTTAGCTGGAACCCTGGTTCTGCAAGACCCCCATCATATCTCCATGCAGATTCGTGAAGGATCTCATTAGTTCCTCTTGGCGCACAGACTGCGCTGCGTTGTTTCTACACAGTTCCCTAAGCATACCCATGATGGTATCCAAACGTCGAGATGTTTCCTTCGGTTGAAACCCTTCCAAATGGTCCTCAACCTGTACCACTTCCTGATGTACATACTCCTTTCACGAGATCTCCCACGGCTCCACTGTGATGCGAAATTACTGCAGACAGCTTGGGGGACTTACTTGCTGCCAGCTTGCAAATTTTGCGATAGATCATGGACAATCCCAGGCCAATCAACAGATGTCCAGCTATCAGAAATCTGAATACGTAAATGTCCTCCACATCCTCCAGGTACATTGGTGCCAAACATACGACTTGCCACGCATTATGAGTCCCTCGCATATCCAGCAGCAAAAGTACCGTCCGGACACATCGCTTCTCCCGGAGCGGCAGTCCTCCGTGAAAAAAGTGCATCAGTTGCATTGAGGGTCCTGCTTATCATATCCATATTTTAGAAATTTGGAAAAATCTGCTCCAAAAGGAGAAAAATGACAAAAAACAAGAGAGGCACGCACACAACAGAGCAGTAAGATAAGGCGCATAAGGAAGGAGAGACGCGTCTGCACTCAAAGCTAGAGGAAGAAGTAATGTCTATATCCTAACTAAGCTGAAGATTCTGTCACCTAAATAACTAGCCTGTCTCAAAATATGTCAATATGTCACAAAATCAGTGGTGAAAGTATTCATTTCTTACAGGTGCTATAATGTCCAGTGCATCACTTTACGTTTTTTTTTTTTTTAAACACTCGTTTTACCCGTTTTTTTTTTTTTATTTAATTTTTTTTAACGTTTTACACCTTTTTCATAGATAAATAACTTTTTTAATATACTTAATTATTTCATATTTTTTTAGTCAGCATAAACCCTCTCTTACAGGTGCAGGCAGCGCGCCGGCCTTAAATCTACCAGTGCGCAGCACCGCCTCGCAATAGTTTAGGCTACTTTCACGGCTACAGTCAGATTGACAATCCTTGCTTAACAGACTGCAGATATCTCTGCACGAAAGTTTCGGGTAGCTTTCAGTTATTCTCGAATGGCATAGTGTGGTTGGTTGTGTTTTCTACTTAAATAGTGCACCTTACTTTTTTTTTTTCAAATGTGGGTTTTGGCCACCATTAACCATATTCTCTTAGCGGTGCTGCGTACCGGATGTGAATTTTATACCGGTGCTGCGTTCCGGTGCACATCGCTTTACTTTCACCACTGCACAAAATTCAAAGTTCATTGAAACTTCTGTCAATCAAACCAAGCTTCGACACATCACCCCCTGGTGAAGTATGCACGAAACAAGGGTTCATGAAACAGTCACGTGACATAGAGGTCTCGAATCGTGTTTTGAAGCGTCTGCACTTTGGGGCTTCGACGCAGTGCCGAATCACCTGCTTCAAGATGGCCATCCTTAGATTTAACCAAAGAACATCCATTTAAATTAACTTGAGTGTGTTGTGTTTAATTTAACAGAACTAAAAAAACAAACAAACCCGGGATAGTTGTATTTAGTAGTTTAGTTGATTATGGAAAAATTAACATATGAAATGAAATTAATGTGAGTGTACAGAGACAAAGGCCCTCTTTGTCACAAACTTCAATACTGTTCAAATGCCAAAATTTGCTCAGAGGTCATAATATACATCCATTAATATGTATGAAGAATCCCTCAGTCGTCCAGGTAGAATCCATGACAAAAATGTATCAACTGGACAAAGTTTATTTGGTCGAATACGTTCCGCAGCTCATCCAAGCTAGTTCAGTTCAGAACTGAAGTAGCTTGGATGAGCTGTGAAACGTATTAAACCAAATAAACTTTGTCCAGTTGACAAATTGAATTTCTCCTTTTGCCATACATCCATTAATGTATTGAACTTAACTTTAACTCTACGTTCCGTCTCTTGCTCCCCGTTGCCTACAAAGACCCACCACAACTTCCTAAGCGGATCATTTTGTTTCTCAGACAAAAACCCCGAACTCAATTACTCCGGAAAGCCGTTCCGTGGGCAGAGGTGAATTCAGGAAGAGGGAATATTTGCCCAGAGATTTTCAGCATAATTGGAAATCTGGGCCTGCATAAATAGTCATTATAGTAACGTACTTTAACTCCACAAACACGGACTTTGCTGCCAAAAGTGTTCAGAATGCATTTTTCTGGCTTATTCTCAGCATTTTAAAGTTTTCAACAACTCATGCAACTTAAGTAATGATTCACCACCTTTTTTTTCTTTTGGACCAAAACCCAGTCTGTACAAAGTCTACAAACATCACAATTTGTCATGTTAAAATCTGCAGGACTTCCAATTTTAACTATTTATTCACTCAGTTATTTCTTAAAGGTCTTATGTTATACCAAATTGACTCTTGTGAGCTTTAAGCCATGTTATAATGCTTTACCGCATCATTAACATACCTGGGGTTGTGTTTTTTTTTTTTCCATTCACACGTTTGCATAATCCAGGTTAGTCCGTCTATATTCCCAAACCTCAAAATGCTCTGTTCCACCTTGTGATTAGATTAAGATTAGTCTTAAGCCTTTTATTGGTCTCACACACAATGACACACGGGAGAAATTTGACTTCTGCATTTGACCCATCCTTTTCAGGTAGCCTGGGAATTCCCAGGCCGCTTCCGTTCGTTTCGAACTGGAAGGCGGCCTGGAAACTCGTCCAAGCGAGAGTCCCAGATTTAGGGCCCCAATCAGAGAGCGGGGGAGGGGTGGCAAGACGGTGACGCGTACTACATGACAAACGGAAGCTTGTAGTTTGAACTGACAACTGACATGATTGGCTATGGACTTGCGTATACGCTCAATGATAGACATTCATAACGCCCAATAAACGGGCGTTGGCAATCGCTAACCACACCTCTGCTACGGGATTTTTCGAAGCGAGTTTCCAGACCCATATCTCACTTGTGATATGGTCAGGTGTTAACCAGACTACTTTTCAGGAGCAGTGAGCAGCCATCTTTTTTCGGCACCCGGGGGGCAGTACCGGTCTTGCCCAAGGACCCACACTGGTTAGCTCATTGCCCGGGGGGGATTTGAACCCACAACCCCCAGGGGGAAAGTCCATGACTTACCAGTTGAGCTAACCAGCCGGTCATGTATTGATGTAGTTGATGTAGGTGATGTCATGTATTGGTAGTTTATTGGTAGTTTATTGGTAGTTTTCACGTTAACAGACACTTTTTTACCTTTTGTTTAGTAGAGATTGGCAATTAGAGAGCTGAAATAATCCAAAAGATTCTAATAAAGCTGTACAGAGATTAAAAATGCAGTCGAGCACTTCCTGTATTACCTCATGACATCAAAAGGTTTGTGTTTTTTGTTTGAGAGAAGAACACAGCATAAATATGCAGGGTTTGTGTGTTAGACATGTGTGAGTGAAACAAAACTCCAGGTAAGTTTTCGGTGAAACATTATATCTGATCAGAAAATGGAGTAATATAGGTCATTTAACTTGTCTGTTTTTCACTCATGCATTTTTAGCAAATAATTTTGTGAGATTACACGACTATAGTAATACTGAGCAATACAAAAACTCACTGATTCGAGTAATTTAAAAAAAATACAATTATGTTCTAACTCTTTTACTTGTGATTATTTGACTTGTATGTAATGCGCCTCTTGGCCAGGTCTCCGTTTTCTCGTAAAATAAAGGTTGCACAATGAGAAAAATTACAGAAAAACAAGCTGCCCTAAAGCTCCATGTATTTTCGTTAGCTTATACAATACACAATACAATATTAGGCTACTACAGATCAAAATATAGGCCCTTTAATGGTGCACTTAATATTAACACTTTGTTTAAATGTAAATGCTTCATGAGAGTTCCTTATCTTCAAGCACAATCACATTTAAGAACTTTATTTAAAACCACTTTACATCAATTGACACCAAATGACTATTTCCAACTTAAAACGCCATTACCCCAATCAAGAGAAACATTTCATTTGTTTTATGTTCAATCTAAAATGAACCACCCTCTCCTCTGTGTCCAGTCTGTAAAAACACTACAATCTGTTTGAATTACCCTTTAAACCTGAGGGCGGCGACCTTTACCCAGTAACCTTTAAGAGTCCACTCAAAGCCAATCACAGCCCCAGACCTGCTTTAGTATCTGTGCTGTAATTTTGCCATCTCCTGAATTACTGAGAGGGTAAAACCTGCAATAACATTATCCTCTATGTGGGATTGCTATGTACTTTGCTACTTCACTGACATGGAGTTCATGCACAATTTTCTTATGACGAGAAGAACGTTTGTGTACATTTGTGAGCGCCTACTTGTACCATTCTCGCTTGTTGATGACATGTAGGTCGGATGAATGCGACCTGGCCGTTCAGACTGAAGTCGCATGTCAAAAGATCGGATATGGATCGATTTTAGGACCACAGTGGCGGGCCGTGCATTTCAACCTTAGGCCTTCAGTGACGTCCCATACATTAACATCACCTCAATATAGGCTAGTCAAGCAGCACTTTATTTCAGGAGCATTTTGAAACCAAGTATGCATCCACAAAGAGTAGGAAACTAAGTTTACAGATATTGTCAAAAATAAAAAGGTGATTTAACTTCTTACGCTGTGACCGGCCCGTGCACGGGCTTGTTCACTGTTTTTTTTTTTCTTTCCATATAAGAGCACACATTCCCGAACGTGTCCTATGACATCTACACATCAAATTAAACCACAGTCTCCTCTTTTTGACTATGCAATTCATTTCCCGGCACAACAATCAGTCCTCGAGCACATGGGGCTTTTATACAGAAAAGCACAAAACGAGGTTTGCTACTTTGCTTACCTTTGAAGGCTCTGGACAGGTCAAACATCTGTATTTCACCACAAGCTTGGTATCATTCTGTCCGTAAGGATCCAGCGAATAAAATCCAGTAAAACAATTTAGTCCAAAACACGTTTTAGATCCAATACGATGGCGAAAGTCTTCCCAACTTACATAAGCGCCAGTGTTTTTTTTCCACTTCTTTAGCCTAAATCAAGCAAAATATATCTTTCCTCGCTAAAACCGCGCTAGCAGCAGCTAAACACGAGAGTATACTTAAAAATGACACCTAAACAGGCCAGTAAGAAGATGTCTGGGCTGAGCGTCATGTGTGACGCTCCGGTAAAAATCAAGTACGACGTTCACGCTTGCTGAGTCAACAAGTTAGGTTACACAGGATGATTGACAGTTCAGGCGAACAGCCAATAAGGCGCTGAACAGGGAGACATATAGTTTGTTAGGCCTTTCACAACAAGTTCCACGTGAAACAGCTGCGTAACGCGAAATTGCGGTCCGTGCGTAAACTGCGCGTAATTTACGCACAGCCATGCGTCTTGCGCCTTTGCTGTTGATTTGAGTTTCCTTGATTGAAAATATGGCTAAAAGGACTGGAAAGAGAAAATATTTAAGTTTGGAGACTGCACAAGTCGATTTCAGCTCTGGAGCAGTCGGAGGTGGAGAATCAGGAAACAGATATGGACTGTGAGGAGGCGTTGTTTATGAAGGATGTACTTCTGAGTGTGTAAGTATCATTTTATTATGTATTTGATGTAGTATTTGAATAAAAATAAAACAATAAACATGAGATTTTTTTCTGCATTTAGATCACTTTTTGTAAAATAGACCTACTATTATTTATTGGGTGTTTTAGATAAAATAAATAAGAAAATAAATAAGAATAGATTTTAGTTTTTAGATTTAGATTTTTGTCTTAGATAGTTTTTGTTTTGTCTTTATTGTATTTTGTACACTGTTTTTGCACTACTTGGCCAGAGAGAAACAAAATTTTGATTCACTATGTTGAACACATATGGGAGAATTGACAATAAAGCTGACTTTGATCTTTGAAAATAACATTTTAGAAAGCATATTTTGAGCTTATTTCTATTATATTTTTGTGTTTTTCTTACTAGTGTCATCACTGTGTACCAATAAAGCTCAACTACAGATAAGGAGCCCTACCACGACCGGAGCAACAAAGAACGGATGGGCAGCAGTGGTGACCGCACAAATGGCAGGCTGAAGTGTAGAAGATGTCAGTCAAAGACAGCTGTAAAATGTTCTACCTGTGACACTGCACTCTGCTTTATTCAAACAAGGGACTGCTACAGTCAGTGGAACACACCAGACTCTTAGTGTGTAAATACCTGTAAATATGTGTGGAACGTTTAGTGTCCATGGTTTTTTGAAAATGTATACAGTGTGCAGTGTTATAGAATTTTTCAATACATATTTTCATTTTCAGCACTTGTTTGGTCTATTTTTGATAGAAAAAAACACTTTTTTATAGAATGTAATTCTCAGGGACATAATATAGTGACCTTGTGTGCAGAAATGGATTCCTCTAGTTGTAAGCTTTCAGTAGAGCCCTCAATGATGTCTGTAGGTTGAATGAGTCAAAAGTTATTAAACGTTTTCTAAATGTTTCCAATTTGGATAGGTTTGGATAGGTTTGGATAAAGGCATTATCCCTGTATAAAACGCCTGGACAAAGTATAACAAAGTGGAGTAAAAAGTTTATTTTTACAGCTATTGATTCCCAATTTGAAATTTGAGTGGTCAACAACTTATTGTATTGAAAGATAGTGTATTTTAGGCCTCAGCTATGAACAGCAGCTATAGACACCTTTTATATTTAGAAAAAAATTAGGCGAGGATAAAAAAAAAAAACACTTTTTTTTTTGGTGTTCCAAGGTGTGTAACTTTTTTCCAATCACATTTGGAGTGAATGTAAATGCTGAGGGTAAAACTAGAGAATGTTCCCTTTACACAGAGACCAAACATTTGTATATAATCCATATACTTCAATAACAGGAATGATTTTAATTTGGAGAGGTCTTTTTAGGGACAAGTGCTCAAAAAAGGCCCTCCACTGTAAGGGGTTAAAAATACATGCCACCAAAATTACACTGTGTGATCTTAAGTCTGTCTAATAAATTGCACAATGTCGCCGTTTCATATAAGACACCAACCAGACAATAACAAAACAAACTATTCTTTGAAAATAAACTTAAAAGATCCTTTGCATTTTTGAGAATAGGCTATACAACAGCAAATAACTGAAAATGTTGCAATGACAAGAAGAAATTAAAAATAAAATGCATTTACTCACCAACATAGTTCTCCACAGCGTCTGCATATTTGAAAATAAAGTCGATCCTCCCTTCTTTTCTCAAGAACACTTCAGTGGCTCTGTTGTACAGTTTATCTGCGCGTTTCAGGTCCATCAGTAAGTCCTTTTCTATGGACATGGAGGCTAATGCTGAAAGCTGTTTCTGTCCGGTGCTGTTTCTGTCCGGTCGTGTTTCTGGCATAAGTTTTAATACGCTTTAATGCTGAAAATGACCGCTCGACAGATGCAGTGGATACAGGGATAGTAACAGCCAAACAGGCCAGTGCGTAAAGTTGTCCCAAACTCTCAGATTTTTGCTCCGAAGAAAATCATGAAGATCACCTGGACTTCTCCCTTCAAAATCAACCATGGCATACATTAGTCAGTTCTGTTTTAAGTCGGGGAAGATCAAATAATGATGCGTGGCTTTGTGTTAAGCTGGAGAAGGCTGTTTGTGGACATTTTTTCCTGTATGTCTGAAAGTGCTGAGGGTCGAAGGGAGAGAAACATCAGCCTTTTGTGGTCCTGAAATCGAGTCCCTATCTGGGAAAGAATGTTGTCCAGAATGCTGGTGTGGAGACGTTGGTAGTGTGCGCGCAGGTCGTCTTGTGCCGCGCCCTGGCCTCCGCGCGTGCTTGGACCACCTGAGATGTGCACTGTTTCTTCGTATTTCACTGAATTTGTCCCTTGCTCGCTCAACTGTGTCACAAAATTCATTCACCCTTGCCATGCAAAATTGCACATCCAGTGATTTTGTCTGAAGTATTCCAAAAAGCACATCAGCATACTCAAAAAGCCTCTTGAATTTCCGTGTTTAGTTCCATTAGATATTCTCCAGATTGCCGTTTGTCAGGCCCTAGCAAGTGCTAATCCAATCATCGAACGCGCATGCATCGAGTTTAGCGTAAGACCTTCTAGCTTGCCTTGGTACGCAGAATCGAGATCTGATTGGCTATTGCAACCTGACTGTGCCGTTCACTTACAGTGTACAGGGGCCTGCTCTGTTTATTCTGAAGGTCTCAAGCAAATTCAATTTACTTGACAACACAAGCTAGCTGAAATATAATTGGTTAAAAACTCTACCATTAAAAAACACCATTGGAAGCCACTCGACTAAGTGGAAATAATGACGTAAAGAATACAGAGAATAGAGAATAATTTTGTTTACATATTTATGAAAATAAAATAACAAATGTACTTTTCTGAGCATGTTTAGGCCAGCAGAGAAGGCCTTGCTGGCCCTGACGGCCCACCACTGTAGGACCACATATCTAAGTGGCCTGGATCGCATTTGAAAAAATCGTATCTGTATCGCTCAGACTGTCATTAAAAGATCAGATACAGGTCGCATAGGGGCAAAAAATCAGATTTGGGTTACTTCAGGCTGCAATCTGAACATAGCCTTAGAGGAGATATTTGACTTCTATAGGATATTAACTGCTAACGACAATAAAGCGACATATTAACCACAGTGTTTCACCCATAGCGCTCCAGCCAAATGAAGCTCATGGAGGCTCGTAGTTGCAGGGCTGGATTGCTTTGCTTACCAATTATTTTATTAATCATGTTTTCATTTAGGGACAAAATAGTGAAATAAAACCTCGTCATTTAGAGCCAGTTAACAGATATTTTAAGACCAAAATGCAATATAGAGTGGTAGCATAAATCATGTTCTTCTCATGCTCTAATATTAATACCTCTTAGGAGAAAATTCTAACAAAAAAAGAGTAATGGCAAAAGGAGAAATTCAGCTTGTCTGAAGAAGTAGCTTGGATGAGCTGCGAAACGTATTCAACCAAATAAACTTTGTCCAGCTGACAAACTGAATTTCTTCTTTTGTCATGGATTCTACCTGGATGACTGAGGGATTCTTCACAAAAATGAATAATCCAACCCTATGCATCTTAAACCAATTCGATTTAAAGGAAAATTATAGTTATAATAAGGCAACATGGATAAAAGTAGCCCTAACTACAGCAAAGAGTGATTCTTAAGTTTTCTTAAGATTCTTAAGTTCTGGAAGTGTGGGAATTATTCTTAATTGTATTCTCTGTATGCGTGAATTCTCTGTATTTAGCATGTTCTGTATTTAAGTATGCTGTGGAAACTGTGACTTTAGTTTTAAGGGAGTTTTAGCAACCAAGGCGTAATTGTACACCCCACCTTGCCTGGTTTACACCAGACCATATCATAAGTGATATATGGTCCTACTAATGATCTCGTAGCGGAGGTGTGCTTTACGATTGCCAACGGCCGTTTATTGGGCGTTACGAATGTCTATCATTTGGCGTATACGTAGCCCATAGCCAATCATGTCAGTTGTCAGTTCAAACTCCAAGTTTCCGTTTGGAGTGTAGTACGCATCACCGTCTTTCCACCCCTCCCCGCTCTGATTGGCTCCCAAAATCAGGAGAGCTCGCTTAGCCTAGTTGCCAGGCTGTCTTTCAGATCGGAACGAACGAAAGCAGCCTGGGATTTCCCAGGTTACACCCCACCTGTTCTTCTCCTTCTATTATAGGCTATGTTTGTGTGTAACTCAAAAGACCCTTAAAAGGAAGCGAACTATAGGTAGTATATAAGTAGAGTATATAAGTATATAAGTAGTATATAAGTAGTATATAAGCAGCTACAGTATTCAGTTCGGTGTGACGACTGGCAAGAGGTGTGTTTGTGTAATCATATGTCCTGTATTTCATTGGAGTCGGATTAAAGTGCCTGTATGTTAAATTTCAGCCGAAATCTCCTTATGTTTTTTTAAAAAAAACTGACAAGACACCAGAGATCCCCACATACAGAATGGTTTACAACTCTGAGACCACCTCCCATGAGTGCCTTATATAAAAGATTAATGGAAAACTACAACTAATCAATGAGATACAGTATGGGAACCCTTCTTTCAGCAGACTGAACAACACTAAATATATCTAGAGGTAACTAAAGTACTAGCTGGCCGGGGGAGGGGATAATGGGTGCACACAGGGTTAAAAAAAAACAAACAAAAAAAAAACTTAGCTTCAGGCAGTTAATTGTTTATATCTATGGCTCTTAATCTTGATAGGGGATGTAATGATAGCCGAGATGATGAGAGGCACATCGCTAATATGGCAGGGAGAGATTTGGTTGTTGCATTCTTAAATATAATGAACCAGTACTGACCAGAAAAAAGGGTAGTAAAAAAATGCATGTATGTGTATGAATATAGATGTATATGTGTATATTAAAATAAATAAATAAATAAAGACCAAAATGAGGAGCTTGACAGCAGCAGTTGGAGATAAGAGGCAACATTTTTGTCAATACAAAGTGAATTGGAGCTGACGGACCAGAATCGCCCCCATGCTCACAGGCTATTTGAAACGCTGCAGCTATCAGGTTAGCTACGTCCATTTACATATACAGTCTATGGTATTGACATGTTTTTGCAATTTTCCCATCCCTTTGCTCTCCCCTTGAGTCACTCCCCCTTCAGAGTGCTATCACAACATCATCAATGTGCATCTAATGAATATACTACACATCGCATCATGTTTGTCAAGTTGTAATCTACTGTTTTGTATCATGCTTTTATATATTTTGACCAGTGTGAGTTTCAGAAAGGGATCGAAGAAAGGGCAGAAACTGTAGATTGAGGTTATTAGCATTTAATGTCGAATTAGGCAGAAGAATACAAACGTAAATGGCATTAGACATCTTCAGTTGTCACATGTCGTCTCCTTGGCTCACCCTGGTCTTCCCTCGGGCACACCACACACTGGTCATCATGTCCCTTCAGCCCCCATCACACACTGAACTGACCACTGTGGCCCATCTATATAGTCGTAGCTATGCAATGTCTAAATTTACCGGCCATAGTCCCCAACCTTGTAACCTATAGAGTAGCTTCCAAGCTTTAACCAATGACAGATGAGTTAGCTGAAAAAAACGGTCACAAGTCGTCCCGGAGGCGTTTTGAGTTATTCAAATTCTGAAAGTGTAGATTCTAAGCTTTCCAACGATGCCTTACACATGGAAATCTGAGAACACTTGAAGAATTTGTGGCCATTTGAAGCTACGGAGGAGAGAGATTTTATTGATCCAGAGGGAATTGTTGTGTTGGAACATGGATGATTCATTCTTACATGTGTGGGCTTGCCTCTCCACAGACGTCATGCTTAAAGCCATACTGAGGATAGTGCACCATTAACTGAGTCTAACGCCATATGCATTTTAAGCCCCATGACCAATCAGGACGTCCCATTTGTGGCTAATGGAGCAGAACACCTGTGCTCTAGTCCAGGGTGAGATTTCAATAGGGCTGTGGCTTCCTCTGTCTGGACTTTACATTAGTGCCATTTCCTTTTGGTCCAAGGATAATCCTCGGCCTTCAGGGCACTGCCAGGAACAAGGTCAGACTCAAACACTAAAAGCATTTAGCAATTAGCTGTTTACGCACAAGCTGAGACCATAGACATGTCCTCTAGTACGTCATCTGTCAACGCTCATAAAAGACATTAAAGAATTTTAGAAAACTCTTTACCAATATGAAAACTTTATTGTCCACTGATGTTGAGAAAGAAAAAAAAAACTACATTGTCACACACAATAAAAATGCAGCTGCCATAAAACAGCATGTTACAGTTCATAAGAAAGAGTGATCTGATAAGCACTGGTAAACCTAGTCTTGGACAAACTTTATTGATCCACAAACTATATGAATCTCCAGTGATCTCCACGTATCATTGGAGATTCATATAGTTATCAGCTTTGACTGCCCTGGCTCCATGTTCCCTTGTTACTTATGCAGTTTGTTTAACCACTCAAATTTGCTTTTCGTTCAGACAAAATGTTCAAAAGTATCAAAAACCAGATACTAATCCATCCTAAAACTAGTATAGAAACTAGATGCTCATTTGAGAAGGTATTGATACTAAAGTCCCAAAACAGAAATGAACCTTAAAGGTCCCATGGCATGAAATTTTCACTTTCTGAGGTTTTTGAACGTTAATGTGAGCTCCCCTACCCTGTTTACCCCCCCCGGTTAAAAGTTGCGAAATGTCTAAACTGAGCATTTGTGATCCTTTTCTGCGTTACAAAAAATCGGAGCTCAAACGGGCAATTTTGAACAAGGCACCTTATTGACGTCGGATCGAAAAAAGAAATGCAAATGCAGTTCCACCCCCGTCTGTCTGTACTCAGGGTCTCTGTAAATCACGCCCAGAGAGTTTGGACTGCGAATGCGCTAGGCAATGCGAATTGCGTTTTTTTTATTTGCCTGGAGGCACGTCCGAGTGTTTCTAGGCTCGGAAGTCCTTTATCTGAGCCTCTGGACCTTTGAACAGCAGTGGTTTAATTTTATTTTCTGTGGAAATGCGTTTATTTTTAAATGGAATGCTTCAAATCTCTCCCCCCGTGCAAAAACAAGGAAATGGATCAGAGAGCGTACAGAGCGAGAGCGGAGCGTTTGGCCACGCCCCCACCCTCTACTATTGGCCAGCTCTTTTTTCCTCATTTGCATTCAAGCAACAACACCCATTATAGAGTGTTCAGAGTGAGAAAAATTACTCTTTCACATCTTATCTCTGTTTCTCATGCACTGAGTGTTGATTTTGAAGAAGGATTCATTTACAGTATTGGGGAACCATTAAGGAGCCATATAAAAGCATCAAGAAGTACCATGTCATGGGATCTTTAACTGCTTTAGAATGATCTTGAGCTGTATCAGAGCAAATATAAGAGCACACAGACTAGTATACACCCAGGGACCACTATGGAAACCACCAGGGCCACTCGGGGATTATATTGTAGAGACAGTATAAGACACTGCTGCTTAAATGACACCATTTGAGGTTTATTACACTGCACATTGTGTCTTTTACCTAATTGTATTATATACAAGTTTACTGTACCTTTGCTATGGGTATATGTGACGTTTTAGTCATGGTGTTCATTGTTTTATCAGATGTTTTATGCTCACTGTGGGCCTAGGGAGCGCTGCAATTTCAAATCCTGTGTGTGCAACCTGTACATGTTTTTTGACAATAAAGCTGACTTTGAACTTTGAGATCACATGGTAATATAAAAGAAAGTACTGATATAATTTTGAAAACTCTATTGTTTAAAGAAAGAGTGATGGTATCGGAATTGGTATTGAGAATTGAAAGAGTTTGAAATTTTAGTATCGTGACAACAGTACTATTTGAAAAAGGTGCTTTCCATGCCAATATTTTTCAACAATAATGTTCAACAATTAATATGCTTATTTTTGTACTGATACTTTTAAAATGAATCTAGCTTCAGTACTACTTTGCATATGGATCAGTATAAGGTTTTTAATATTTCACAATACTGTCATGTTTGATCAGGACCTGCTCCGTCACTCTGAGGTCACAGTGCATCTCTGGCTCTCTGCTGCTCACACCTCGACTCTAGTGTGACGTTTTAGCGACAAGTCGGTCCTGCTTCTCTGACTGCATATGACAAAAACATGAGAATCTAGAGCAACTGAGACTGAAACAAGAAGTGTCTTTAGTGCCGGGGTGGACACAAGGACACAAGTGGACACAAATTCATTTTAAAACAACATAATACTAATGTTTACACTTAAAGGAAAATTAACGTTTTTACAATCTGGACCTTATTTCGGTGATAAAACGTCATTTACCCACCCATTGTACTTTGGTGTCATTTGGAGTATTTCCGGAGATTTTGGAGTTTAACTATATCTGTGTAACGTGAGTTAAACTCCAAAATCTCCAGAAATACTCCAAATTACCCCAAAGTACAATGGGTGAGTAAACGACAAAATAAGGTCCAGATTGTAAAAATGTTAATTAAGAGTTCAGAAATCAATATTAGGTGCAATAACCCTTATTTTTAATCACAGCTTTCATGCGTCTTGGCATGCTCTCCACAAGTCTTTCACATTGTTCTTGGGTGACTCCTGGTGCAAGAACTGAAGTAGCTCAGCTTTGTGTTTGTGTTGGAATTCAACAGACGCTGGAATGGAATGGCTGCAATGCATGTAGAGATGCTGATTTCAGAAAAAAATGCATTTTGTTTCCAGATCTGTATGTCCATGGAGACAAGGAGGTGACGAGTTGCAGGTCAGGTGCAAAATAGATACATTTTACACCATACGGTGGAATATTTCCAGGTACTGTAATAACATTCCCATGGAGAGCAAGTTTTCCCTACAGAAAAGTTACACAGTGAACCTTTAAATCAAGCAGCGATATTGAACTCATTATAAGCTTGGATTTGACTGTTTCTGACACTTGCATCAAGAGGTTGAGATACAAAAAATAGCTCTAAACTAGTGCTGTCACCATACTAAAACTTCAAACTCAATTTCGAAATATACTTGATACTGATTCCGATTCACAATGATAAAAAACATTCTTTATTTAGACGGCTTACTTGCCCAAAATAAATACATTTTTAGTATCGGTACCTGCTCAAATGAGAATCTAGTTTCGATACTAGTTGTAGTATTGATAAGTATCAGATTTTCTATATTTTTGACAACCCTACTCTCAACATTTGGTCTAGCATGTAATAATCCAAGTCATAAGTCCGTCCAGTGTATTTCCCAGCAGTACAGATGTGCTCTTATCTTGCTCCTTTCTATCTGCTCTGGGGCTGAGTGAGTAAACTGGCAGATCCTCTCATGTGAGTGAACTCTTGTTGCCCTCGGATACAGCAGCAGAGATAGAGCCGACCACAGCGTGAAACCACTGCACCACATCCTCTGCATGTTTAAGATCACAAACGTCAGCCCACCACCAGATTCATGAGAGCAAAACTGAAAAATTTAAACGGGAGACACTTCTAAACTCAAGATTTGGGTTAGGTAGGCTTGTCATATTTTTGAGTTTGAGCCTGGACTATATTCTTTACGTTTATTTTGGTGTATAAAATGTATTAAAAACTGTTGCTGTCCAATTTTGCCTGCTCTTTATCAGAGCTGTTTTGCTGTACAGTCACGTGAAGCATTTTAAATGTTATATTTTTAAATGCAAAATTGTGTATATTGTTTATTGTCTTGTACTTTGGCTACGGGTATGTGATGTTTTAGTCATGGTGTTTATTGACTTGTTTATCAGATGTTTTATGTTCACTGTGGGCCTAGGGGGCGCTGCAATTTCAAATCCTGTGTGTGCAACCTGTACATATGTTTTTTGACAATAAAGCTGACTTTGAACTTTGAAATATGTACTTGGAATGGTGTCCCTGCTTCAATAGAACCACAACCACTTTGTGTTATTTGTCTTTACAGGGCTCTCAAGTTTTGAGCGGGGTCGTGCGTGTGACTGTAATTTCCGAGGACCGGGGGGGGGGCGCTTGAATTGCGTGAGAAATGCCGTGTGAATTGCGTGTTGAGAGCCCTGTTTGTCTAAAGAGCTTAAATGATAACAGGAGAAGTTCAATTTGTCAACTGGACAAAGTTTGTTTGGTTGAAAACGTTTCGCCGCTCATCCGAGAGGCTTCGTCAGCTCTGACGAAGAGCTGACGAAGCCTCTCGGATGAGCGGCAAAACGTTTTCAACCAAACAAACTTTGTCCAGTTGACAAATTGAACTTCTCCTGTTATCATGGATTCTACCTGGACGACTGAGGGACTTTTCACGCATCTAAAGAGCTTAAACTTAAACTACAAAGCAACTAATGAGAGTTCTATAAATGAAGTTATTACCTGATGGTTCTCAGTTTGTTTTATCATCACCGCACTTGTCAGTGCGCGCATTTTTAACGGATTCATGTAAGAGTCTGGTCAATGCACCGGGCCCGCGTCTCACCGCGTCTCACCGCGGCTCACCACGGGCAGTTCGGCTCTGGGCCGCGCGTATTCCGCGCGTAAGCCGTCGGGAGGGACATGTTACGCACAGACAGAGACACGGGGACCGGAGTCGGTGCGTCTCAGAGGAGACGTGGCACCGGGACTGAGGCTCAGGACGTGCCCGGGGGACGGCGCGTCTGCTCCGGCCTCTGCTCGGACCGCACGGACCGCACGCGCCGTCCCCCCCTCCCCCTGCTCCCCCGGAGCTCCCCCGGAGCAGGGGGAGGGTGCGGCGCTGAAAACGTGCGGAGCCTGCATAAACTAAGCCACACAGACCGATTTTCTGGGCACAAAAAAAAAATAAATAAAAAAATAACACAAATCAGCGTGAGAAATGCCATGTGTGGCGTGTGCGCGTGTGAATACGTCGAATTGCGTGTGTCACACTCTCAATGTGTGAGACTTGAGAGCCCTGGTCTTTAGCAACACAATGCAATATATTATAAACAGGATGAAGTCTTCTACCATATACAGTATCCAAGTGCAACCAAAGATAAAGCATGTTGTTGTCCAGTAATCAGGATGTATGTGTTTGCATGCTAGTTTTCATTTTACCATAAAGGCAAAACTCCACCCTGGTCTCAGTCAAAATTAGAAAAGGTTTTATTGTCTGATAATCTTGCGGGTGTGTTAGCATGCTAGTTGTTGTTGGCTTTACCGTCACACTGGTCTGAGTCAATAAGTATGCTGTATGCCATCTGACCCTAATTAGAAAACGTTTTATTGTCCAGTAATTAGGAAGTGTGTGTTAGCATGCCAGTTGTTGCTTTGCAGTGATGGTCACAGCAAAACTGATCTGAGAATTGTGAAAAGCACTTGTAAACTCATCATGGACAATTATTGGCAATGTTTATAATGTGAGGAATAACTTTCTATGACTGCATAGCGTTTAAAATGAACAAATTCTGTTATTCATGTTTTTAAGCAAGTTTAAGAACTATTCTAGCATTTGGGAGGAGAGGCTTGACAATTTTAAGCAAGGCTAAACTACACAGTGGAATGACACATAGCACAAATAAAAAACAAAACAAAAAACAGTATAACAGGACATTAAAAAAATCATTTTCTGGATATTAAATTCTCACACTAATAGTTGTCTTTTGTGTAAAATTCATTAAAAACTTAATGAATTAGACAATCCTTTCAAAGCAAAGATAGGCAGCGTCATTCAAATAAAGACGAATTTAATACTCGGGCGGCTCTCATTACATGCCATAGATTGGGTAGCACAATTAACAATAAATGCAGACAGTTTTCAGATACAGGATTTGCTAATTATAAGCCAGGGGCAGAAGTGTGTTGCTTCAATTACACCTAATCGATGTCTTTTGCCGTGATGTGCAGAGAAAGCTGAGCCGGGCCTCCTGTTATCATATTAACACAATAGGCTCATCATCCTTCACCAGCACTGCAGGCACTCAACCCCTAATATCACTCACACACTATCTTAAAGGGGCAGAGGGCTGGAGTCTTAACTGTTATGGTTAGTTCAAAGGCCTATATAATGCAAGTTTCATTTTATTAGGTTTTAAGAATACAGACTTAAATTAGAATTGTTGTCATAGCAATTAACGATTTGGAGAGTCCATATTTTGTTGGCTTATTATATTGTTTTAGCAGGGTTTCCTCATCAAAAACATGCCCGGAGTTGTGTTTTGTGTGATTCACACACGTTTAACACACAAACCCTGCATATTTAGGGCAAGTTCTTTTTTCAAAACAGAAAACACTCTGTTCCATCTTGTGATGTCATGTGGAAGTGCACCACTGTGTTTTTAATCGCCAATCTGTACTGAACAAAAGGTAAAAGGTAGTTGTTAACTTGAAAACTACCTCTTCATGACATGAGGTGGAACAGAGTATTCTGAGTGTTACTCAAAAATGTGATTGAAACAAAACACAACTACAAGTACGTTTTTGAGAAGGTAATAACATTATAATATGTATGTACAAGTTGTCCCGGAGGCGTTTTGAGTTATTCACAGATTCTGAAAGTGTAGATTCTAAGCTTTCCAACGATGCCTTACACATGGAAATCTGAGAACATTTGTGGCCATTTGAAAGCATGCACATGGGATTTTGGAAAGATGAGGGAAAAGATCTTGAACTTTCAGGTCTTTTGGGCTCATTTGCATGACATTAAAGGAGAAGTAACGTTTTTTTTTTTACAATCTGAGCCTTATTTCGGTAATAAAACAAGTTGTTTTACTCACCCATAGCACTTTGGTGTCATTTGGAGCAGTTTCGTGAGTGCTCGGGGCATAGCTTTGCGGTCTCCAAATAACACAAACTTTACCACTTTTCAAATCACAGAAGATCGCTGTATCAGCGTAGACTTTAAGTTGATTCCAAAGCAGCCTGAAACCCAATATCCAGCTATAGTTTCATTTGATGACATCATCAGAGAGGACAGTGCGCATGCGTGAACTCAGCTGTTTAGCAGGTAAACACCGCTAGTCCGAAATACACCGCTCTGAACTTTACTTTTCTGTTGCAAGACATGGCTGAAGATTCAGACTTTGAGACTGAAGAGGACTTATTTGAGTATGATGGCCGTCCCTACCTTTTTGAGCCTGAGTTTACGGAGGAAGAGATATTAGAAAGAAGGAAGCGAAGAGAGCTTGAGGAGCAGCGCACAAGAGAACAGCAAGAGACGGCCCGTCTACGAAAGACAGTACCTTGTGGTGTTTATGTGGACATTGTATGTCAATGGCAACAGAGAAAGAATGCCTTTGCTGTGTCGAGTGGGATTTGCGGCCAGGAGATGAACGTCTGGGTGATGATAACAGAAATCTGTGTCTGTCAACTCTGGAGGATATTCGTGCCATGATGAACCGTGGTGTAATAGAAACATTTTTTCGTGTTCCGAAGTTGAATTGGAGGAGCCAGCCAAAGCCTGCGGGACCAAACGGGCAACTTTCAGTTGAGCAAGTAGCCAACACACAATTTTTTGTTTGCATTGAATTGTTTTTTTATGCCTATATATAGTCATATTTTGATAATACTAACTGTGAGTACTGCAAACACGAGGGTCCAGATGTCTTACAGCTTTCCCTGTCATGTATGGGTCCATTCTCAAAGCAAGTAGCCACATTTTCAATAAATCAGGATTCTGATGCGGAAGCCTCTGAAAGCTCAACTTCGTCCAAGATGTCATTTTGTTTTCGCAACCGGGATAAATGCATGTTCGCACCATTTTCTCAAGCGGAGATGTTTTCGTCTTCTAAGCTTCTTACGGACTGTACCCGAGAGCTGACAGCGGTGCTGACAGCGGAGTTCACGCATGCGCGCTGTCCTCTCTGATGACGTCATCAGATGAAACTATAGCTGGATATTGGGTTTCAGGCCACTTTGGAATCCACTTAAAGTCTACACTGACACAGCGATCTTCTGTGATTTGAAAAGTGCTAAAGTTTGTTATTTGGAGACCGCAAAGCTATGCCCCGAGCACTCACGTTCACGGATCCCGCTACAAGACAACATCTACGAAACTGCTCCAAATGACACCAAAGTGCTATGGGTGAGTAAAACAACTTGTTTTATTACCGAAATAAGGCTCAGATTGTAAAAAAAAAAAGTTACTTCTCCTTTAAGCTCAGCCCTCCCCCTGCAGGTCATCATCACTGTGGTGTTAGCCTTCAGGGCAGGTCAGAATAAGAAGTTACTTTGTTAAAATGGAAATGCTTTTATAACAAAAAGCCCATACAATCATTCAATAATTCAATAATACACAGGATAATATTTTATGTCAAAGTCACCTGTATTTGTCAAAGCTTAAACCTCACAAGACTCCATTTTGTGTAACATTGGACCTTAAAAACTTCTTTTGGATAGTAAATGGTTTTCTTATAACATAGTCATAGCCACTGATTGTACATACATTTTGTAGCTTAATACTTCACTAACATTAGGTTGAAATTATGAGAATATCAATACTGAAAAAAGAAAAAAAATCATACTGGATAAAATTGAACCTTTCTTGAACAATTAAATTTAGAGTTTTATCAGAAACTAGTGTAAGACCATGTGGTGTGATGAACAAATACTAAGTATGTTGTGCTGAAAATTACAATATTGTTTAAAAAAGGTCTTTAAAATTATAATTAAGTATCAACATCAGTATAAAGTATCAAGTCTATTCTTTAGTATTGAAATCGAGTTTGTGTCAGGATCCTCCAGTCTCTCCCTTTTCCCCTTTCGTCTGTGTTTGTCTCACCTGCCTGGGAGGAGTCTCCTTACACCAGCTGCAGTCTCTTTATCATCACACTCTTGAGATCCATCCCCAATCTACTCCTGCCTGTATCAACCCGGTTCTTCCTCCTCTCCCTGCCAGTTCATGTTTTACCACATCTGTAACTAGCTCATGGCTCATGCGTCGCAAAATCTTTTTTTTTTTTTTTTTTTAAACTGGTGTAGTGATGGGCAGATGAAGCTTCATGAAGCATTGAAGCTTTTCATCCAATTGGTTCACTCCAGCGCAAAGCTTCTTGAAGCTTCATTTGCTCTAGAGCAGACCTGGGCAAACTGTTCCACAAAGGGCCGGTGTGGCTGCAGGTTTTTGTTCCAACCAATCAAGAGCACACCTTCAGCTGTCTGAAGACTGAAGACGTCTGAAGACGTTTATACGGCGACGATCAAAACAGAAGACGCAAAAGTGGCGTCTCGTCTTCAATCGCTTAGACGAGCGTTCTCAACAGGAGGTGTTTGTTTATACAAAGACGCAAAAGTGGGCGAATTCGATTGAATATGCATGCCAGGCCGCTAATATAATGTCAGAGCTACCTTTTTCAGGACACCACACGGGCTCTCATCACGGTTGTTTCGCCCTCGATGTAGGGTCGGAGCTCTTCGCTTAATACAACAAGAACATAGACCGCGGAACGCATTTGAACTAGGGGGGGGCCACAATCGTGTGTGTGTGTGTGTGTGTGTGTGTGTGTGTGTGTGTGTGCGCGCGCGCGTGCGTGCGTGCGTGCGTGCGTGTGTGTGTGTGTGTCCCCGCGTCCGTCCACACAATATGCCAGCACAGAAGTGCCAACAAGAGCTTGTTTAGTCATTCTGAAGTTTTCCACCCAAGCACTGTCATCAACTAATCCATTCTCAAAATTGTCCCACCACTGACTGGTTCTGCCCGGTCTTGTCCAAACTCGCCTCTGTCACCTGCAACGTATTGTTTTTACCGGCTTGGCGCATCAGCTGTATGCGGCGTGAACATGTTTTGCGCTTCTTGCCGTTTAGACGGAGACGCGACCCGGGCCGTCTTCAGAACTCCACACTCTGGAAGGAGTCTTCAGATTTTTGAGGTTTCAGAGCCCGACGGCGCCGCCGCCGTGTAAACGAAAGACACTTCCGATAGAATATTTTGTCGTTTTCAGTCGCAATCGTCCTCGTCTAAACGGCCCCTGAGATCAGTTGATTAAATGAGTCAAGTCTGGTGTGCTGCTGCTTGGTTGGAAAGAAAATCTGCACCCACACTGGCCCTTTGTGGAACAGTTTGCCCAGGTCTGCTCTAGTAGGACATCTACTGCATGCAAAAATATCAGTTGGCATTGGAAATCTTACAATAATCATTCATATAATCAGATATGTATGTCATGTATAAGTTGGTTTTGTGATTCCTAATGAAATGAGGTTGTTAATCATGTTCAAAATTTAATTAGGGCTTCTCAGGCCTACGATATATGTCTGGTAAATTTCCACTGGCCTTTACTTGTTTTTCACTTATTCTGATGTGATTGGCTTGATTACGCATGTATGCATTGGCTCATGCCCCCCCCGAGGGGTATAAGAACTTGGTATGTTTTGTTATGAGCATCTAATCTAGGGACAAATGCCTCTGTGAGGGACAGTCAGGCTGTGATTGTGCGCACAATTACTTGTAATAAATCAACCATTTGATTCAAGACAACTTTCCAGTTTTTATTCTTATAGATTATTCTTATAAATTCCACAACAGCATGAATTTGAAGTGCGTGGCATTTAGCAGAAAGCCTGTGAATAAAACTGTCAGCAAAATAAAGAAGTATGCAAAACATGTATATTGTAGTGATGGCAGTATACTGTGTGTGTATATATACTGGCAGTATAAGATTCAAGATTCAAAGCTTTTATTGTCATATGCACAGTAAAGAAACACGTTTCCCTTTACACTGAAATTCTTACTTTGCTGCCCACCCTGGATGCCAAGAGCATGCAAAAAATTAAAATGGATAAATAAGATAAAGAGAAGCATGTAAAAAAATATGGAAAATGATTATTTGGAAATGATGAAAATGGAAATGATCATTTACTGCGAGTTGAGGGTGGTTGGGGTTGGGGTATGGACAATGATTGTGCTTTTGTAATGTTGAGGTTTGGCCAGGGATTATGGTTTAGGGGACACATCATTGTTTTTTTATTAAACACTAGTTTCTCCACTGTGGTGTGATTTCTTTTTTTGACAATATTTCTCCTGCTTTGGAAAACACCCGCTCACAGGGCACAGATGAGGCAGGCGTACACAAGAATGCCACTGCTAATTTATATAAATGGGGACAGACGTATTTCTGTCTCTCCCAGTACTGAAGTATTTGAATGGAGCCTGAGGGGTTTATATCACTGTCAAAACTCGCGTCAAAATCCGAACCACTTCCTAAATCAGTCAAGTGGTACAGCCGGGCAGCGAGGCTTCGGACGTTGTCATTTTCAGCTCCTTCCCTAAATGAATCAAGCTTCGATACGCGCATCGTGGAAACGCCCCCTCCCCTACTAAGCACACGCTTCAAAGCCTCGATACGGAATGTCACATCACTAGTTTGGTGTTTGTTTTTGGACCTTTTGTAATTTTTGTTTTTTTCTACTCCCAGTGCTCCCCTCCCGGCTCCCCTGTTCATCTTGTGGCTCGTGTTCCCCTGGACCCCCCTGCCTAGTGCCAGTCTACCTCTACTGGACCCCTTGGCCCACTACCATATCCATCTGTACAATAAACCTCTTAACCTTACTTTGGGTCCAACATCCATGCTTTATAACAGTTTGATGCCACAGTGATGTGTTAGATTTTAGTTAATAGTTATGTATCTTGATTTTGTTTGCATGTTTCCTATACTCCTGCTGTTCTTTATAACATCAGAGTTTTTCCATCATGGCACAAGTAAAGGCTCATGTGTTTTGTTTCATTTACACTTTTAAGTAATCCCTCAGATGTCATGGCCTTTTAACATGTATCATTACAGGTGGATTATACTGCTTTTGGGTGGAGGGTCAGGCACTTGCTTGTCACCATGAAAATGTCATTGCTTTGCCTGGAATTCTCCACAATGCGGCATTAAACCTATCTTCATAAAGCACATGTAGCAACTAGGACAAATTACAGGTCAGATCTGTTGAGAAGCAAGCCCTCGCAGTATGAATGCATGTTTTTTGTTTTTGTTTTTGTTTTTGAGAAGCAAAAACACCTGCAACTGACTCAAAGCAATATAGATAATTTTAATGCTGTATTGTGGAACATTTTAAAGATCCCATGACATGGTACTTCTTGATGCTTTTATATGGCTCCTTAATGGTTTCCTAATACTGTAAATGAATCCTTCTTCAAAATCAACACTTAGTGCATGGGAAAGACACATGTACAGAGTCAGAGTCAAAAAATATCTCTCTGAACGACTCATTCTGCGCCTTGTTGCTTGAATGCAAATGAGAAGAACACAGATTGGTAAGAGGAAGGGGGGGGGGGGGTAAATGCGCCGCTGGTTCCTTGTGTTAGCAGTGCGCTGTGTGCTGGCCCCACTTCCGCGTGTGTAAGCGCGAAGGAGGAGAGGAGAGCCTTTTCAATGAAAAAAACACATTTGTACAGAAAATAAAATTAAACCACTGCTGTTTCAGAGGTCCAGAGGGTCAGGTAAAGGACTTCCAAGCCTAGAAACACTCGCACGTGCCTCCAGGCAAATAAAAAAACGCATTGCGTAGCTCCTCCGCAGTCCAAACTCTCTGGGTGTGATTTCCAGAGACAGGGGGTGGAGATCCAGATGATGGTGGAACTGCATTTGCATTTCTTTTTTCGATCTGACGTCAATAAGGTGCCTTGTCTAGAATCGCCCATTTGAGCTGTGTTTGTTTCAAACGCAGAAAAGGATCGCAAATGCTCAGTTTAGACATTACGCAACTTTTAGCCATTTGGGGGGGGGGGCTAAACAGGGTAGGGAAGCTCACATTAACGTTCAAAAACCTCAGAAAGTGAAAATTTCATGCCATGGGACCTTTAAGCAAAGCAATAACATGACTGGAGAGAAGTAGGTGACAGACCCTCTCCAGAAAAGTTAGAGTGTACCTTTCAATAATAATAATAGTAGTTTTCATGCAATACATTAAATATATACATTTACTATATTAAATGTTATTAAAGGCCTGTGTGAAGAATCCCTCAGTCGTCCAGGTAGAATCCATAGCAAAAGGAGAAATTCAATTTTTCAACTGGACAAAGTTTATTTTGTCGCATACGTTTCGCAGCTCATCCAAGCTACTTCTTCAGTTCTGGCTAGAGTGCTGGTGGACACTGCTTATAACTGGCTGCAGGGACGAGCTAACTACAATGAAATTACTATGAAACTATCACACCTATTTATTTTCAGTTTATGTGTGGGGTCTTGTTGGAATAGCCATTCAGGGCCATAATGTTTTTTTTCCCACATCTGGACCTGACCTGGCCTATTGTTTTTTGTTTTGATTTAGGTTTGAGGATAGTTATAGATGGGAGACAAATGATGTCTGAGACCTCCATTTCTGTTCAAGGAAGGGTTATTAAAGGCCCTATATTATGCAAAATGGACTCTTCTGAGTGTTAATCCATGTTTTAATATTATTACCACATTCAAAACATACCTGGAGTTGTGTTTTGTTTCATTCACATGTTTGAGTAATGTTTTATTAGGCCTATTAGTCTGTCTACATCTCCAAACTTCATAATACTCCATCCCACCTTGTGATGTCATGAAGCCGTAGTTTTCAGATTTACAGCTACCTTTTCACCTTTTTTAGCACAGACTGGAAATTCCAGGTCTGAAATTATCCAAATGATTCTAGTGAAGGTGTATGGAATGTAGAAACACAACAATGGAGCAATTTCTGTGTTATCACCTGTGTTAGTTAGTTTGAGAGAAGAACTAAATATGCAGGAGTTGTGTGTTAAAAATGTATGACTGAAACAAAACACAAATCCAGGTATGTTTGTGATGAGGAAATAATATAAATAGATAATAAAATATGGGCTGTTTAACACAAGTTACATGACAGCCCGGCATTATATTTCCATGAAGTGATCCTGTTCACAGACTGAGCTGGAGTTGCCTGGAAACCTCACGTGTTGTTTGTTAAAGGTGCAGCGTGTAGGATTTAGTGGGATTTACTCAAAATAATCAAATATGTTCATGCTCAGAATGAGAAGAGAAGGAGACAAAATTCATTATAGCCCTACTTCATGATGCAGAGCTGTGGGTTAAGAGCTAAAGACTGCAGGCTCAAATCAAAATGAGTTTCTATCAACACACCTTAAAGGGACAGTGTGTAGGATTCGTGGCGCATAGGTGGTTAGTAGCTATTCCACTTCCTCTTTTGGCTATGGCAGACCACGAGGGTCACCCAGGCGCGACGTAGCGCCGCCAGCTCGCGTGCACGAACCGCTGTATACATAAAACACTTTTTTTTTTCTTTTTGCATGAAAACACACAATCCCGATCATGATTCATGACAATCTACACATCAAATGAAACCTTACAGTCTCCTCTTTTTGACTATGCAATTCATTTCCCTGCAAAACAATCACTCCCCGAGCACATGGGGCTTTTATACAGAAAAGCACAAAACTTAGCTTACTTAGCTTACCTTTGAAGGCTCTGCACAGGTCAAACTCTGTATTTCACCATAAACTTGGTCTCAATCTGTCCATAAGGATCCAGCGAATAAAATCCAATAAAACAATTTAGTCCAAAATACGTGTTATATCCATTACGATGTGTGATCCGGCAGCATGCTCCCCCCTCCCCTTCCCCTTCTCTCCTTCGCTCCTGGCTGCATATGGGAGCAGAGGAGCGAAGGAGAGAAGGGGAAGGGGAGGGGGAAGGGGGAGCCATATGCAGCGCGGCTGAGCAGCTGTTAGCAGGAGCCTCGGCGAAGGATGAGCCCAAATGTCCTTCTGCGGCTCTCGTATTCAAAATGGCTGCCTCTATATGGGGAAGATCCCCCTTTTATGTGACTATATCTAAGTCCAAAAGAATACTTTGATTTCATGATGGAAGTGAAAAGGCTTGGAAAACAATGTATTTTTGAATGGGTATCTTCAATTTCAGTAATTAACGGGTAAAAATCTTACACACTGTCCCTTTAAAATTAGCTTGCATTTTCTCTCACATTCATCACGTATAGGAAGGACTGGCGATAACGCACTTCAGTTCTTAAAAAAAGTAGAGTTTCAAAGCGGAACTAAACACTAAATCCACTTTTCACTACTAAACTGTGTGGTGTTTTAAAGGTACACTGTGTTACTTTTTGGTTAGGTGTCCGTCACCTTCTTTGTTTCTATCGTTACTTCATTGCCCTGCCTGGAATGTTCCAAAGTATGACATTAAAAAGTTCTACAGTTCTATCTTACATTTATTTAATTACAGGTGGTTTTGTAACTCAAAAATACAGAGGAAAAACAAGCCTTCTGATTGTGAGCAGGGTCGCCTCTCCACAGATCAGACTTGTAGCTCAGTCTTGACCATACTGTGAAACATTCCAGACAAAGGTGCGTGAAAAGTCCCTCAAAGCAATAACATCTCCACAGAGAAAAACATGTGTTGGACCCTCCACCAGAAAAGTTACAGAATGCAATTTTAGAGCAAGCTACAAGAAATTTGCAGCTTCCTGGCCAAAAAACTATATATATAAATAAATGAATGTGGTAGTGTGATGTTTCTGATTACAAAGGCTCTGCCCTCCCTCCCTCCCCCAAGACACTTAAATGACACTGACACTGCTGCTTAAATTAGTATATTTTATGTTCACTCTGGGCCTAGGGAGTGCTGCAACTTCAAATCCTGTGTGTGCAACCTGTACATATGGTTTTTGAAAATAAAGCTGACTTTGAACTCTGAAGCGTGGATACCTGTTCAACCAATCAGTGCTCCTTATACCTCCAGGCCCCGCCCCCTTCTCCCCGCCTCATTCTCCCTTTTAGTCGTCCAGGCACTGCTCAGTTTAGCAGCTCTATTTGAAAAGTGGTTGTGGGCGAGAGGGAGTCTAACACAGAGTTTGTTTGTTAAACATGTGAGAATAAAACAAAACACAACTCTGGGTATGGTTTTGATGAGGAAACAACATAACATAGATCAGAAAATAACACCGTATGGACCCTTTAAACCTAGCTATCTCCATGGAGACAAGCCAGTGGCACAACCACACCAAGTTACAGGTCAGTTCTGTGGAAATCATATATTGAAAGATTAGTCAATATGGTAATTAGTGTGACTGATCAATGTATTTTTAAGCAGCCTTAGTGATATAAGTGGTAGATAGATTTAATGCCATTCCCTGAAACATTCCAGGCGTGGCAAAAAGATCTCCATAGAGACAAGCTGATGACAGACTCTGAAAATTGCGTAATACACTTGTTGCTATTGCTTTTAACAGTTTTTAAAGGTGCACTGTGTAACTTTTCTAGTGAAGGATCCCCCATCTGCTTGTCGCCATGGTGATGTTATTGTTTTGCCTGGGATGTTCTATAGTATGGCATTAAACAAAGATATCCTGTATTTATCCAATTATAGGAGTTTTTATTTCTCAAAACTATGACAAAAGCATGTATTCTAAGGCTATGTTTATATGATGACGGTCTGAACAGAAGACGTAAAAGTGGCATCGCGTCTTCACTTTTATTCCGCGTTTAGACCAGCGTTTTCGGGAGGAAATCTGCGTACATACGGTGACGCAAAAGTGTGTGGAATTCGATTGGGTATGCATGCCAGGCGGCTAGGTGGTGCTGTGATACATTATCACTATGTCCGCGCGCATGCGTAGAATCTTCCTTCTTCTCATCTGTTCCGCAAAAAGCAAAACAAAACATGGCTACCGGTAGCAAAAAAAAAAAAAAGTGTGGTCAGACGAAGAAGTTCAACTATTGCTTCAGACCACGTTAGACTACAAAGCAACGAAGGCGCAACGAAGGCGCAACGAAGGCGCAACGAAGGCGCAACGAAGGCGCAACGAAGGCGCAACGAAGGCGCAACGAAGGCGCAACGAAGGCGCAACGAAGGCGCAACGAAGGCGCAACGAAGGCGCGGACTGGGAGTCCTGCCGACCAAAGTACACTGATATATGGACCGATGTGACGTAAACATGTACACGACGTCAGCAGATTTGATCAGTGTAGATGAAAACGCTACGGCGGAGTGTATTCAAGTTTTCCAGGGCCGTTTCAGTTTTTTGCGTTTTTAAGCCCCCAAAACGCCACCATCACCATCTAAATGAAAGGCACTTCCGATAAAACACTTCTCCACAGATCTGACCTCTAACTCGGCCTGGTTGCTTGTCTCCATGAATATAGTTAAATGCCACACTGTAGAACATTCCAGAAAAAAAGCATTAACATCTACATGGAATCGAGCAGTTGACGAGCACTCTACCAGAAAGTTACACAGTGCATCTTTAACGCGTCCGTATTTTCAAATGTAACTTATCCTAATTTCCCAAACGGTTTTTCCCCACTATATTCCTGACTCCATGTGACCACAGAAGACAAGGAAGCACTTTTTTGTCAGTAGAAATCTCTCACATCCTCTTTTAATTTGCCTCTGCTGGCGGTGAGAGCAGTGGTGCGGACTTAACACGGACTACACGGGAGATCTGGGTCTGAGGATTAACTCTAGATCAATCTACATAAACCTCCCCATGGCTCCTCTCCTATCTCCTTCTCTCCTCCTCCCTCACTCATACTCACTCCCTCTCTCCGCCCTGACAGAAAGGGTGCCCCCCCAGAGAGCGTTGTGGGTAATTAAAAAGAACGCACGAGCGAGGAGGTTAGAGGTGATCATGAGCCGTGCGGTCCGATCCCAAATGGATTTCCACGACTAAAGGTCTGCCTTGTTCTGCCGGAAATAAAAGAAAAGTGCAAAACCATATTCTACTACTACTTCTACACGTGTTTTCCAAATGATATATGAACAATAATAATGCATGCTTCTAATTAACACAATTTAATTAAACAAACTGCGGTATTAACCTTTGCTTCAGTTTCTCTTTCATGTGGATAGGTTCATTCATGATTAAGAAAAGAACCCTAAACCAGAACAAAACATTTGCATTTTGATATATTATAGGTATATTACAGTTCTGGAAAAAATAAGAGACCACTGCAAAATGATCAGTTTTTCTGATTTTACTACTTATAGGTATGTGTTTGGGCTAAAGGAAAATTTTTGTTTGCGTCTATAAACTACTACTATAACTACTACTATATTCCAAATAAAAATATTATCGTTTAGAGCATTTATTTGCAGAAAGTGACAAATGTCAAAATAACAAAAAGATACATGTTTTCAAACCTCAAACAATGCAAAGAAACAAGTTCAAATTCACTTTAAAACAACATAATACTAATGTTTACACTTAAGAAGAGTTCAGAAATCAATATTTGGTGCAATAACCCTTATTTTTAACCACAGCTTTCATGCGTCTTGGCATGCTCTCCACAAGTCTTTCACATTGTTCTTGGGTGACTTTATTCCACTCCTGGTGCAAGAACTGAAGTAGCTCAGCTTTGTGTTTGTGTTGGAATTCAACAGACGCTGAGATGCTGATTCCAGAAAAAAATGCAGTGGTCTCTTATTTTTTTTCCACAGCTGTATATGAAATTGACTCAAGTGAGCTTTGAGTCATGTTGGAATCTTGTTACCTCATCAAAAACATATACCTGGAGTTGTTTTGAGCTTCGAAGATGCATAAACACTAATAAAGGATTACTCAAACATGTGTGAATGAAACAAAACACAACTCTGTTTTGAGGAGGTGACATTAGGTAGCATTATAACACAACTTACAGCCCACAAGAGTCAACTTTGCTTAATATAGGACTTTTAAATTTCCCTTTTCCTATTCCCAAATGTCACTGAAGTCATTCAAAACAACAAAACAATTAATAGGATTTCTTACATCTTACCAAAACAACCAGCACGGATAAAACCAATATCATTCGCCTGAAGATAAAGCTGAAAGAGCCGATTCCTATTTTGCATAGTTCACATTATCCCGCCTTCTCTAAACTGCCAATCAATAAGTAATGCATTTCTTCCAGGTATTGTGAATGTCATGCTGAAGTCACAAAGCCTATAAGCCTACCTTGGTTTCGATTTGCAACACCGAGAGACGAAGCATTACCCCGATCTGTGCAAAAATATGAAAGGGACACATTACGCTGTGCTGTTGGGTGATTCATGCTTCCTTTGGAGATGGGGACGGCATGCATTCATTCAGCTTACTCGCCATACTTTTAATACAATGTGGGCAAACTATAGGGGATGTGCTTGGTTCTGTGGTACGTATTTACAAACAGTGGCTTGGTTAAAGTAAGCATGCAGAAAGAAGCAGAAATTCCATGTGCGGTACTGTGCAAAAGTTCAAGAAATGCTATGTACAAAGAAAATTACCATATGTTAATGTTTGAAAATACATGCAAATTGAAAGGAAAAGGCTACAGAGACCTCTGCCAGGCACTGGTTATTTCTTGGAATTGCTAATACTGTACATAACATATTTAGATCACTATGTTACCTTTTCTTGTTTTGAAAATGATATAACGTATTAAAATGTTTAACTTGTGTTTTTGTGTCCTCTCCCCGCTAAGTCACTCTCCCTTCAGAGCGCTATCACAACACCATCGGCGTGCTTTCCATTATGAAACTACTGCACAAAATTTATTTGGTCGAATACATTTCACAGCTCATCCAAGCTGCTTCAGTTCTGCTGTTGTTTTGTATCATTCTTTTGCATATTTATGGATAATTGCAGTATGGGAACATGGGTGACATAGGCTTGATTCTTGGACAGAATTGTACTCCTAGGCTGCGTCCTATTTCTCTGTCTTACCCCTACCCCTTGGTTTTGCGCGTTCATGTGAGGGCAAGGGGTGTCCCGATTCCAATTTTGATCAAGGGCTTGGGCCACGACCGAGGGCTACATACCCCTCCCTTGAAACGAAGTAAGCTCTCGACCAGACTTGAAACGAAGGGATACGCCTACAAGCTCAGGCAGGTTTTGGGATCAGGATGGCAGCGTCACATCGACCAGACAAGGAGTCTCATAAATGTATTTTCAGCAGTTGTAATTATCGATTAACAGTTTAGCATGGTTTACAATTATGACGCTTATGTTCTACGTTACTTTTAGTGAGCTGTTGTAGTTTTAATTGTAGTGATGTCTGTCAACGTTATCATCTAACTTTCATGTATAAACAAGCTAGTTTTTTTTGTCGAGGTGAGGTACCCGTTAATCCTTGACATTTGTTTACGTTTGTTTGCGCCAATTGTTGTCGCCTCTGTAGACGTAGCAGCCAGGTAGAGGCAAGGGATGATGACGCAAACGGTAATCGAGTGGTGTCCCATTTCTTAGGGGAACATTCGTACCCCGAGCCCCTCTCAGCTCGGTATCGAAGGGCAAGACAAAGACGTAGATAAAGGGTTAAGGGAAGGGCAAGGGGTAACACAGAGTAATGGAACGCAGCTCTAACCTATTCTAATAATTTCTTTTTTCAGAAGTTTAGTTTAGTTTTCATACCTGACATTTTCGACTACTCACTAGCTCAGGGAGGACACATCATATTGCTAACATAAAGAGGCTTCAAATAGTGCATGGGAGAGATTGTTAAATTACTCAAACATGCCATATAAAACCTCTTGAGGCATGTTTTACATGAGGGAACATTACAAGATGGTAGAAAGCTCCAAAAGATTTACATAATACCCCCTCTTTAAATACACTTCGGTATGAATTTAATTTGATCCTTCAGCCTTTAATAACTTGCAAGTAAACAAACATTTGCTAACTAAATGACTACAGATCATTATATTAGATTTATTATACATCATAGCACACCTCATCTTTTGCACAGAACTGTACATGGTGCCTGTGGCGGGTCTCCACAGTGGTATGCCCCCCCCTCAGACATGGACAGGTGGAGAGGTGCATTATGGGAGCTTAAAAAATGGCTGGCTGAGAGTCTAGCTTTGGGCAAGTGTCCGCCTGTGAGCTGGATATTCTGTTTTGTTTGCCAGAGCAAAATAAATGGTTATCTGAGAAAGAACATGAACAGAGCCAAGAAGACCAGAGCAGAGTAGCAAATGAACCAGCAATAGATCACATTAAACCTCTGCACACGGATTTTGTTGTTTTAAAACAGTTAAAAATGTTGTGGTGACGAAATCAATGCACATTTCCTATACATTATATAATCAAAATACACATGCAAAAGAGTGGTTAATGAGTATTGATACTTTACAGCCGATCAATATCAATATTCACTGGGGGTGACGCTAACTAGAGGCACTGCTTGTTGTTCAGTGAGTCACTCTCACCTAACACCGTGACCATGAATGCTCTCTCTGATCACAGTCGCTTGGAAATGTGCTGTTCAAATCTATTTTATATTGTTTTTTTTTTTGAGTTTCCAGATCATCTTAAAACTTATTTGGCTGTTTTCTAATCTGTGCATTCTGTCACCATGGTAACTCCTGAACATTCTGCCATAGACATGCACGCAGAAACCCCCCAGTGTGATGTCACTGCAAGGTATCAATAGCATTTCAGTTAGGGTGAGGCAATACAGCAAAAAAAATTAATATGTTATGTAGTATATGATTCTGTGCACTTAAAAGTCCATTATGTAACTTTTCTGTTGGGGGGTAGGCCTTGCTTGTTTCCATGGAGACTGTGGCTACGTTTACATGATGACGGTCTGAACAGAAGACGCAAAATTGGCGTTGCGGCTTCACTTTTTATTTCGTGTTTAGACGAGCGTTTTCGGGAGGAAATCTGCGTGCATACGGTGACGTAAAAGTGTGTGGAATTCGACTGGGTATGCATGCCAGGCGGCTAGGTGGTGCTGTGACACATTATCACTATGTCCGCGTGCATGCGTAGAATCTTCCTTCTTCTCATCTGCGCATGTATGTGACGTAAACGTGTACGCGACATCAGCAGATTTTACCAGAGTTTTGCGTCTTGGGCAGTGTAGACGAAAATGCTACGGCGGAGCGTATTCAAGTTTTCCGCTTTGGAGGGCGGTTTCAGTTTTTTGCATTTTTAAGCCCCCAAAACGCCGTCACCGTCTAAATGAAAGGCACTTCAGATAAAATATTTTGTCGTTTTTACCCGTAATAGTTCTCGTGTAAACAGGCCCTGTATTGCCTTTCCCATGAATTTTCCACATTAAAGCGTCAAACTTTTCTATGGCAACGAGTTAAGCATTTTAGATCAATGAAATCAATGAATTTCATACTGAATTAATAGGACAATCAAATTTAACGCCATAATGTGGACTGTTTTAGGAAAAGCAATCTCCCTGGAGACAAGCAGGTAGCAGATCCTCCATCAGAAGGCATATTTAAAGGCATTAAGTGCGTATGAATAATAATACAATCAAAGTTGTAATTTAGCTCAAAGAAAATGGTGATATTGCCCAACCCTAATTTAAGCAAAAACAGCATTAGTAACAGCATTTTTTTTTTTTTTTTGAGGCTAGAGACGTTTAAACCTCTTTTTAATTGCACACATTTTCCATACTGTAATGTTTCTAATAATTTCCCACACAAATCCACAAGCAGGGGTAGAGTGGCCACACATTTTACTTAAGTAAGAGTAATGTTACTTCAAAATAATATTACTCCAATAGAATTACAAAGTAGTGGTATTGGTAACTCCTACTTAAGAAAGAGGAACTTAAAGAGTTGTAAATTGAAGATGATGTAACTGGAAGGACAAAACATAAAATAATGCACGAAGAATAGACAAAAGGAGAAAAACTACATTATATTTGAAAATAGAAATGTTCAAATCATTTCATATTGTCAACATAAAGATTTTGTCAGGTACAGTTTCTTTAAAAAGTTGTGACCAATGCTGTAATGAACTTTATCTGTGGTGCAGATGTTCTTAAAATAAACTGACATTTATAAGAAGAGGAAAAAGTCTCATGCCTCGCTGTGGTTGATTTCAGTCTTTTATATTAAGATTATACATTTGGCTCTGTAAAATGGGTTTGTATTGATTAGCATGCAATTTTAGAAAATTTTTATCAACTTACGCACTGGTCCGTGACTACTGGGGATACCTGCGGAGGCAAAAAACAAAAACAAACATTAAACTATATTACATACAATTGATTAAAATTGATTGATTGTTATAATGCTGTGACCTCATCAAAAACATATCCAGAGTTGTGTTTTGTTTCATTCACACATGTTTTAGTAATCCTTTATTACACTGGTGTTCAAATTTTTGGACTTGATCTGCTTCTGAGATAAAAGTGGCTAAATCTAATTTATATTGATAAGATGAACTGAAAATCAATTGATAATTGTGCTGGTTAGCTAATGTATTCAAGATATTTAATGCTATTATTTTACATCAAAATTGCATCTGTTTATATAATAGATTTAGGCATTTTTGCTTAAAAATAATATTTATATTTTGAAAATATTTAACTTGCAATTCTTTATCTGTCAAGAAATATCTTAAGACATCAGGTGACTGAATATCTTATGAAAAACAAGCTAAAGTATCACGTGTTACAACAATAATGTGGAGCCCAACTTTTGTCCTGCTCTTCAACTTTGCGACCAAACTAATGGTGGTTTGCCTTTTTAACCACTGCAGTTATGTTGCGCTTTGTGATACAAACGTCACTTCAGCACAAATATATATATATATATATATATGTATATGTATACAAACACTGTATTAAAATGAATGTATTGGAATGTGCATACAGGCTTACTTTTTCTTGATTAGTGACCTAAACCAAGAAAAATGTCACTACTTTTGTTCCAGAAGCATTTTGCTTGTAGACAAGTGTTATTGTCTGCATCTCCTAAGCTCAAAATGCTCTGTTCCACCTTGCGATGTCATGTTGTGGTAGTTCTCAAGTTATCGCGCACATAGCAAATCCACCAGTCTTGATATTCCTGTGTAACTTGTATTTGACACCACCCATTGTTAATCTAAATAGAATTTGAAGGAGCACCTTGTTGCCGTTATTTTTCTGCTTACTTCGTTAAGGGCTGCTTTTTCAAATTTTACGTTTTAACCAGATATAACTGTAAACTGTAAATCAGTTAGCTACCCGCCTACACGTATTAATACGACAAACTAAAATATTTATTTTCTATTATTTTTCCTACATAAAAGAGAACAAAGGCGCAACACTTTTTTATGCTTTATTTGAAATCCATTGAATAAGTTGGGCACAGAAAAATTTGCCCACAGCTGCGCACAGCCGAGAGAGTCCCTTCTTTTTTGGCCCATTTGTTCAGACGATTGTTCAGGTGTTTCACCATGGCCTCCTGAAACACATGTCATCTGTGTTTGGAGTGTAAAGTTCTTCAGGAGGTTTTTGGCTGCAGCTTTGCCCAGCTTTTTTGTTTTTTTGTTTTTATAAAAATTGGGACATCCTGGTTGTGAACCTTCTCTTGGGTCATCTCTAGCAGCAATCTGACTACTCTGCTTGGTCTTCTGCATTAAAGATGCACTGTTGGAACAGTTTTTGGACCAGAGCTCTTGTAAGAAACCAGGCCCCAGGAGGTCCATTCAGGACGAGAACTGATGGGCTCTTTTTGACTGTAAGGCATAAAAAAACACTTTATCTTTGTCCCAGCTCTCCCTCTTCCTCTCGCAGCACGCCATCTTGGAGCTCTTTCAATCAGGTTTCAGGGCCTGGCACAGCACCGAAACTGCACTGCTTAAAATAACAAATGACTTGCTTCTCACACTCGACGCGGGTCAAAATGCAGTCCTGGTCCTATTGGACCTCAGTGCGGCCTTTGACACAGTGGACCATACCATCCTCCTCAACCGCCTTGAAGAGTGGGTGGGCATTAAAGGGACAGCACTGCTATGGTTCAAGTCCTGTCTCCAACATAGAACCTTTTCAGTTTCCATCGGCCATTCCTCATCTGCTTCTGCTCCGGTCTCCTATGGTGTCCCCCAAGGCTCAATTTTAGGGCCAATACTCTTCTGCCTATACATGCTCCCCCTAGGGGACATTATCCGTAAACATTTTGTTTCCTTTCATTTCTACGCCGATGACACACAATTATACTTACCATTAACATCACAGGACTCCGCCCAATCTCTCCTAGACTGTATAGAGGCCATCAAGCTTTGGATGTCCAACAATTTTCTACAACTCAACGACAGCAAGACCGAGGTCCCACAGTTACTGGCAATCTATCTCACCTCTCCTTTTTTGTTAAGCCTTCTGCCAAAAGCCTTGGGGTTATCTTTTAGTCAGACTTGTGTTTCAAAAAACAAATAAATACCGTCATAAATAGTTACTACCAGCTGAGAGTGATCACCCAGCTCAAGCCATCACTCTCTTTTCAAGATCTGGAAACAGTTATCCATGCCTTTATAACATCTCAGCTGGATTACTGCAACACCCTCTACTTTGGCCTCCCCCAGACCCAGCTAGCTCGCCTGCAGTTGGTGCAAAATGCTGCTGCTAGACTTTTAACAGGCACCAAGAGGCAGGAACACATCACTCCTGTCCTCTCCTCTCTGCACTGGCTTCCCATTTGTTTTAGAATTCAATTTAAAATACTTCTTTTGGTTTTTAAGTCCTTTCATGGCCAGACCCCCAAGAACATCTCCGACATGCTGCAACATTACTCTGCACCCAGGTCCCTCAGATCTGCCGACAAAGGTCTCCTTTGTGTTGCCCGTTCCCGCCTCAAGCACAAAGGGGACCGTGCTTTTGCTGTGGCAGCTCCACGTCGCTGGAACAGTTTACCTGCTGACATCAGATCTGCTCCAACAATCACCACTTTTAAATCCAAACTAAAAACTCATTTGTACACTGTGGACTTTGCCTCTTAGCTCTTTTTATCTCTATCTTTTATCCTGTCTTTTATTTCATCTTATATATACTTGTGCCATGTCAAATGTTCTTATGTATTTTATGCTGCCGATTTATTTATTATTATTTTTAGCTTTTTGACATTGTACAGCACTTTGGCCAGTTCTCACTGTTTTTAAATGTGCTATATAAATACAATTTTCTTACTTACTTTATTTTTACTGCAATACCATTTATGTTCAAATAGCACTGGGAAAAGATCTGGTCCAGTGGAGTCTTCACTGATGTTGAGTTGAACAGTGTAGAATGCAGTTTTACAATCCTCTATAACAGGCTCTGGAGTCTTGCAGATGTCCTGGCCCTGTTCAGAGGTGTGATCCTGGTCAGATCCTGGGGTTATCATGTCTTCACTGAGATGTAACATCTGAGTCTCTTTGAGGACCTCAGGTGACACAGGCCTCAACAGGGCTTCAGAAATAAGTACTTTTTTTTAGTTTCTGGCTTATGGGAAGAGTTTTTGAGGCTGATGACAGCTAAACCAGACATGGCTGCCGGTTCTCTAGAAATCTCATTTTTACTGTAAGAAAATAATTTTCATGAGTAATGAAGTAAAGAACTGATCAATAATAATATTTCTAAGGTGTTGGCAACTATTGTCCTGATCTTACCTTGAGTTCTTAGTTTCATCCATCCCATTTGTTGGACTAGAATCTGTCTCTGGACCAGTCTCTTGGTCTTGCTCCTCTGATCCAGTCCGGATCTTGAGGATCTCAGACAGACCTATGAAGTCCAGGAGAGGATCTGTCTCACACTGGATTGAGGGTTCTGCTCCAGTGGGGTCTTCAATTACATCATATGAGGGTGAGGGTTCAAACTCTCCTATAATGTTCTCTGAAAACTCAGGAGTGTGATCCAGGTCGGATCCTGAGCTTGTCTCATTCTCCTGGACAGGAAAGACCTGTCTCTGTGAGGACCTGAGATGTACCACCAGAGTCTGAGACAGGAACCTCAACAGGCATGTTTTCTCCAAAAATGTCTTTGGTTTCAATAATGATGAAATGCTCTTCTAACAGTAACAATATGTAGCACGCTAAGATCGTGTTAATAGAAATGTTTCGATAGGAACAAATGTGCAATTTTTTGTTAATATTTGAAAGACATTTTACCTAGACATCTCAAGTCTAATATCTCAGGTCCAGCAATCAGTCTCAATCTGTCAGCAATCAGTCAGCAATCTGTCTCTGGATCAGTCTCTTGGTCTTGGGTCTCACACAGACCCTGCTCCTCTGATCCAGTCTGGATCTTGAGGAGAATCTCAGACAAACTGATCAAGTCCAGGCCATGAGCTGTTTCACATGGGGCCAAGGTCTCATCCAGGTGTTCAAGGTAATTAAAACACGGTGGAGCACTTCCTGAATTACCACATGACATCACAAGGTGGAATCAAGTGTAGAACTCAGCCTAAATATGCAGAGCTTGTGAGTTAAACATGAGTGAATGAAACAAAACACAACTCTGGGTATGTTTTCAATGATCAAACAACATTATAAAGTAGATCAGAAAATAGTGTAATATGAGCCCTTTAAACTTTGTAATCATCAACCTTTTTCATTTTTTCACATCTGGCATTGGAGAAACTGATTAGCAGATTCAGAAAACCTGTCTGGTGCTGTGTCCAGAGTCCGCCTCTGTCTGATGATAATAATAGGCCTGTATTCGAAGCAAAATGTCAACAGAATCAAGCTACAGCCAATATTTCCATCACAGCTTTCATTAAAGGTTGTATGGAGGTTTTTTGTTTTTTATTTTGTTTATTTGTTTGTTTTTTAAATCGTCAATGATGGCATTATAGAGATGCAGCAGCCATGCAATTATGATGACCAAAAAAGAAAAAAAAAGAATGAATGAAAATCCATCAACTATGGACGTGATGGGGCCAACTAAACAATAGCCAATTGATAACGAGGCTTCCTCACAGTTAGCACAAAGTTTGAACAAACAACAAACAAACAAGAATCCGCTACCAGTTAGCCACAAAAAAGTCAGTTTTTGAGGTCACTGAAAGAAGAAGAGAAGGGAAAAGGAGGGAAGCTAAACTAAGGTGATTCTCTGGGGTTCCTTCCAGTGATGGCGTGCACTGAAGCAGACGAAGGGTATAAAGACTGATGAGTTGATCGCTAAAAATTACAGGTAACTTCTGCTTATCATTTGAAAACGTTCAGTATAGTTACAGCAGCAACAGCGATTCTGTACGCGCACCAGCTGTAAACCAATATGATTTCTAGCGTAAGGAGGAGGCGGGAGGAGGCGTTTCTTCTTTGGGTGCTGTCAGTAGTCGAGTTGTAAAATGAAACCAGGGGGGATGGTGAAATTTTTCATTTATGTGACATATTTTCCGGGGGGACGGGGACTTTTTTTTTCGCTGAAAACGCGCGGTGCCTGGATTATCTAACCAATGATTTTCTGGGCACAGAAGCGCTGTGTGCTGCGCTTGAATTGCGTGAGACTTGAGAGCCCTGCGCGGCTCGCTCACAGCTGATCGGCGAACAGGCGCAAACAGGCGGTAATCGTCATGATTGGCGGGAGCGCGATCGGTGCGTAATTATGCTGCAACATGATTGGAAGCTGGAGTGAGTGGAGAGCCTATGATTGGCTCTTGGCACTGGCTATTTTGACTTAAAGACAGCGAATTTCACCAAAAGGTGAGGGATTTTCATGCCTGATTGATCAAATGCCACAAGGGATGGAAGAAGGGATGCCAACTTCCCCCCCCACCCCACCCCCCCCCCCCCCATCCCCCCTCAACTTGAGTACTGGGTGCTGTGGAGGGAGGTGGTTTCACGCATGTGCAACATTTGAAAAACAGTCGCTGGATTTCTCGTTCCTTGGAAAATTCTCTATACAAACTTTAAGACTCAATGCAAACACTGGGAAAGTTTCTGTCCACTTAATCTGTTATGCATTGATTTTTTTATAGGAGCTATATGCTATATTTAATGTTTTATGTACTTACTCATTTCTCATTATAGTTTTGTTAAAGTGTTAGTATGTAACTTTTTGGACGTGGAAACTCGACTGCATGATTTGAGTATAATCAAACATACTTTAGCCATACTATGGAATATCATAGCCAAAAGAACAACATTTCCATGGAAACAAGCAGGAAGAGGGCCTCCTCCAGGCCAAATAAGGCTGCGTCCCATTTCTCTGTCTTACCCCTTCGTCTTACCCCTACCCCTTGGTTTTGCGTGTTCATGTGAGGGCAAGGGGGTGTCCTGATTCTAATTTTGATCAAGGGCTAGGGCCACGACCGAGGTCTACATACCCCTTGAAACGAAGTAAGCTCTTAACCAGACTTGAAACGAAGGGGTACGTCTACAAGCTCAGGCAGGTTTTGGGATCAGGATGGCAGCATCACATCGACCAGCCAAGGAGTCTCATAAATGTATTTTCAGCAGTTGTAATTATTGATTAACAGTTTAGCATAGTTTACAATTATGACGCTTATGTTCTACGTTACTTTTAGTGAACTTTCATGCATAAACAAGCTAGTTTTTTTGTCGAGCTGAGGTACCCGATAATCCTTGACATTTGTTTACGTTTGTTTGTGTCAATTGTTGTCGCCTCTGTAGACGTAGCAGCAAGGTAGAGGCAAGGGATGATGATGCAAATCGAGTAATCGGTAATCGAGTGGTGTCCCATTTCTTAGGGAAACATTCATACCCCGAGCCCTCTCAGCTTGTTATCGAGGAGCAAGACAAAGACGTAGATAAAGGGGTAGGGGAAGGGGTAAGACAGAGTAATGGGATGCAGCCTAAGAGTGGAGATGCAAGCCTGCTCAGAGCAAGGATGCACGTTTCTGTTCTGTTATTATGTGGTTTCCTCATCAAAAACATACCTGGAGTTGTGTTTTGTTTCAAGACACCCCAAACGCTTTACACTGTATTTTTCTTTCACCTCAAATGATTTAAATGAATGTGTGTGAAGTTCAAAAACACAGTGGAGGACTTCCCAGGGGTGGATCAGAGTGTTTTCCATTTGAGATAAGAACTCAAGAAGAAATACGCAGTGTTTGTGTGTTAAACAGAACAGGACTCCAGGTATATTTCTGATGAGGAAACATTATAACATAAATCAGAAAATAATGTGACATGGGCTGTTTAATAGGTTTAGTTTTTTTGTTTTGTTTTCACCTATATCGGAGCATCTCAGTTCAATATTGATACAAAAAGATTACAAAGACAGTGCCATTTGTTCAGGTATCTTTAGTGAGAAAGAACTGGTCCTAATTAGAAGAGTGGCCTTTATAAATCACCTGGATCTGCTCCATATCTTTTGTGTTACAGTGGTTTTATCAGCAGTTTGTGACATGACATACATTATTAAAGGGCCCATATTACATCATTTTTTGATCTATGATATAATGTTGTTTCCTTATCACAGACATATGTATCTGGAGTTGTGTTTTGTTTCATTCACACATAAAGATACCTTTATGTAAACTGTTCCACTGTATTATGTCGTGTGTGTATATCTATTGTTACAGTTACATGTCTCTCTCTGTCTGTACTGCAACCTTCCCTCACCTCCAAGTCAAATTTCTCCCTTGTGGAGACTAATAAAGACACCTTGAACCTTGATGTTTAACACTCAAACCCTACATATTTTGTCCTTCTCTCATACAGAAAACACTCTGTTCCACCTGTCATGTGGTAATGCAGGACGTGCTCCAATGTGTGTTTAAACTCCAAAGACATTCACTAGAATCACTGTCATTATAATTTTAACCCTAGCCAGTCTGCTAGTCTCTACTAAACTAAAGGTAAAAGAAGCTGTTAAGTCAGACAGACCAATGATAAAAGGTTATTCAAACATGTGAATGGAACAAAACACAACTCCGGGTATGTTTCTGAACAGGTAACAACATTATAACATGTTTTAAAGCTCACAAGAGTCAGTTTTGTGTAATATAGGAATTTTAAAGAACATTTTCTTTAGACAATAAAATTTGATTTTTGACCATTGCACTTTCTTTTATATTACCTTGTGGTTGTAAATCTGTGTAATCCCTTAGTGGTCCAGGTAAATTCCATAGTGGTTCATGGGCGTATAATCTATGGGCTCTTATATTTGTTTTGATACAGCTCATCTAAAACTGATACACTGATACAGATCATTCTAAAACTATTCAGGAAAGGATCAGTTCTGTCCTGTGAATGTGACTATTTTAGCATCGATACCTCCTCAAATGAGTTTTGACACTAGTTTTAGTATCGATTAGTCTTTTGACAACACTACTTTAGACATGATCTTGTCTCTAACGTGCAGTTACATTGCCCCTGTCCTCCATCTGGAATTTTGACATAATCACATTCTAAAGAAAGTAAACACAGCCTTTTCTTTATTGCAGCCAGCTTGAATAGTTTTGTGCCTTTCAAAGAAATAGTGTACAGATGCTGAGCTTTTGGGCATAATGGCAAGGTCTCTTTCAACAGATCTGCAATATAATGCCGTGATTACGGTTGTTATGGCGGTGTGTATAAGGTAGTTTATGTTTTTACCCTGCGCTCAAAAAATGGAAAACAGAGGTGTAATGAGGACAAGTGCATAGAAAGTCATGGTAAACACAATTTGTAAAGTAGTAATGTTGTATTTTATGTATCAATTTCAGTAAATTTTTTGAGTGCAGTATGAGCAGGCAATTACAGAAAAGCAGTTTATAGGCACAACCTGGCCAAATTACAGGTCGTATCTGTGGAGAGGCAACTCTACTCCCTGTAAAAATGCATGTTTTCCAAGGTTTTATATATGGGTATGTTTAATGCCATATTGTGGAACATTCCAGGCAAAGCAATAACATCGCCATTGAAATGTTTTCTCTTGTTGCATAGTGTATCTTAAATAAAGTAGTAATAATAAAGTAATAAAGGTGGAGGAGCCAAAAATTATGTTAACGTTACTTCAAAATAATATTATTCAAGTATAAGTGCAAAGTAGTGGTCCAAGAAATTACTCAAGTAAGAGTAAAAGCAGTATTTGGGAAAACTGACACTCAAGCAAGAGTAACTTAAGGAGTAACAGTCAGGACATAATATCTGATTTATAATTTGTTGAAGTTTGAAGTGAAGTTTATGTAATTTGAAGGAGAAATTAAAGTCGCAAGTGGCATCGAACGGCCCTGCTGCTCCCTCAGGATGGTGCTGACAAACCACTTGTCTCTGAGTTATTGTGGCTTTGGGCTGTACTCATCATTCACCAACACACAGGTCCTCCATTGACTTACAGTGAACCCTCGCTCTATCGCGGTTCACTGTTTGCGGCCTCGCTGTTTCGCAGATTTTTTTTTTCAATATTTTTTTTTATAGTGTAACATTTTTTTTATAGTGTACCTTTGTGTTCTGCGTCCTGATTGGCTAAGAGACTAGACCAGGACTAAACGTGGACTAAACCAGGTCTAGACCAGAACTAAACTAGGTCTAGACCAGGTCTAAACCTGGACTAAACCAGGTCTAGACCAGAACTAAACCAGGTCTAGACCAGGTCTAAACCTGGACTAAACCAGGTCTAGACCAGAACTAAACCAGGTCTAGACCAGGTCTAAACCTAGACTGGCCCTGGACTAAACCCTGGCTAGACCAGAACTAAACCGGGACTAGACCAGGCCTAAACCAGGATTAAACCGCTCTTTGCTGGTTTCGTGCGGCTGTTTTGTTGCTCGGGCTGAGAGCACGCGGTCCGGGCGCAGCGGTTCTATCTCGTGCTCGCAGTCCCGGTGTACACACGGCCTTGCGCCGGTCACGTTTCTCTGTCACGGATTTGTCCATGATGAGGGGTGCACGTGTGGAGCTTCTTGGTGCGCGTCGCTTCGCGTCCAGGGTCGTGGCGGTTCTCCTCGTGCGTCCGGCGGTGCTTCCGGGGCCGTGTCTCCCCCCACGCGTCACTATTAATACATATTGTTGAAAATCTATGAAAGTTTGAGTGTTTAAACGAGAGACAAAGGTGAGAAAAGTTTAATTCCAGTCTGAGAAAAGCGTATAATGTGTGTGGTGAGGCATTTACAGCCTTAAAAACATGTAGAATAATTGTAAAATATAAAGTTGTCCTACTTCGCGGATTTCTCTTATTGCGGGTTATTTCTGGAACCTAACCCCCGCGATAAACGAGGGATTACTGTATATTCATTTTAGCAGTTATAAATATGCCCCATGCTTGTGGCATGGGATGCTTGGATACTGCTGTTAACGCCAGAGAGGACAAAGTTTAGTGTGCAGCATTACAAGGACTATGGAAAGTACCATTTCTTTAAACGGTTACTCAAATAAATCTAACTGAGAACTACCCACCTCTGGTATTGACTATGCCTTAATGCTAAACCCTGGTACACAACAGAGGCACATTTTCTACTAGTCTAGACCAATAACAAACTACTTTATCTTGTGCACATCGAAATTAAATTTGAAAATCCCAACCCTCCAGCTCAGGTTCAGGTGGCGGGTGCCTTCTTTGCCCTCTTCTGCACATCGCTCTGGCCCTTAGCAACCTGGTGTCCCGTTTTGGACAGAAATTCATGAAATGAATGACCGCCGATGTCTATATATATATATCCACTGCTCGCCTGTTTAAAAATGCAGTAGAGCCTGTCTTGTTCAGTTAAGATTAATGACTTTGAGGAAGTCCTTATGACAAATGGAAGCTATTAAATTATAATTACATTCAGCAGATATGCCTCAATACGTATTCTTGTTCCTATGTAATATCTATGTGAAATTTCATCTTGTAACATAACCGGCTTGTGGTGGAAAATGTGCAAAGTTTAGTCCAAAATGTGCACAATTTAAAGGTCCCATATTACATTATTTTCTGATCTATGTTATAGTGTTGTTTCCTCATCACAAACATACGAGGAGTTGTGTTTTGCTTCATTCACACATGTTTAACACAAACCCTGCATATTTAACATGACACTTCTCTCTCTAACAGAGGATGTGCTCCACTGTGTTTTTAAACTCCATACATCTTCACTAGAATCATCTGGATAGAGATACAGTAATAGAAATACATTGCTCAGCTATTTACCAGAGGTCATAAGGAGAAAACGTGGCAAAGATGAAATAGTGAGTGACATGACATAGGGTAATCTGTTACATAATGCTGAGTTTAACAGTTGTATGGAGTATAATGGAAGTCCTGCACCTCTCACTGTTAAAACATAAACCATAAACCGCAATGGTTATCAGAAACATCACAATCAAATATTTTCCCCAAATCATTCAACTCTAACACACATGTTCTACTGTAACTAGCTAAATGAAGAAAAGGCTAATCAAAAAGGCCAAAAATACGCACATTTCTACACCTGGGGACCTAATATCTTGACGTCATTCTCGGTGCAGGGCATTATTGCGTTTTATGCCAGAGCCAAACAAGGGCTAATATTGCTTTTGATATGGAGCTCACCAGGTTTCATCAGTTGGGTGCAGATGCGGCCCTGTTCACTGGAGTTTTTAATAAAGGCCTGTCAGTCTACGGCGCCTCCACTCTGCAGGGAGGCTTATGAACCAGAAGAGAAGCAGGGCTAAATCCAGCAATATCTCGCTAGGGTTCAGACGCAAACAAACTCCCACATGCAATCAAGAGGGCTGGACACCAACACAGGGACAATCTGTACGGCCAGCGGCGAGACACTGAGAGACTAGCTGGACTTATTCATGTTTTTTTTTTTTGCATCTTAAAGGGTCCATATTACACGGTTTTCTGATTTGTCAAAAACATACATGGAGTTGTGTTTTGTTTCATTTGGATGTTTAACACAGAAGCCATGCTGTGTTCTTATCTCTCTAATCTAACTCCACACAGCTTCACTAGAATCATTTGGATGATTTCAGCCCTGGAACTGCCAATCTCTACTAAACAAAAGGTAAAAGGTAGATGTTTAATTGAAAACTACTGCTTTATGACATTTCAAGGTGGAACAGAGAATTTTGAGCTTTGGAGATGTAGACAGATTAATAATAAAATGTACCTCAAATGTGTGAATGAAACAAAACACAACTCCGGGTAGGTAGGGTTAGCCAGGTCAGGTCCAGAGGTGTGAAAACGCCCATTATGGCTCTGAATGTTTCTGCTAACAAGACCCCACACTCCACTCCCACTGCATATTGAATAGGCTCATCTAACTAACAGAAACTGAAAACAAATTGGTGTAGTAGTTTCAAAGTAATTTCATTGTAGTTAGCTCCTCCCTTCGGGCGGATATAAGGCAGTGTCCACCAGCGTCTGACCAGAACTGAAGAAGCAGCTTGGATGAGCTGTGAAACGTATGCGACCAAATATGGCAAATTGAATTTCTCCTTTTACCACAAGTCCAGGTATATTTTTGAGGAGGTAACAACATTCTAACTTGACTTAAAGCTTGAGCTGAAAGTCCCAGGTCTGTTTTTGAGGAGATATAACATTTTAACCTGACTTCAGAGATCACAGTAAGAATGATTTTTTTTTTTTTTTTTTTTTTTTTAATGAAATAAATGCAATACAGGTTTTTTGCCATTCTGGGAAACATTCTTGGCAAAGTGAGATGTTAGACACACACACACACACACATACACCAACAATAACATACACACAACACAGCTACACATACATTAAGATTAAAACACACACACCAACAATAACATAGACACAACACAGCTGCACACAGGCGGCCAACAGCTCCTCCTGTATTAGATTTATGGAGGCATTGAACCTCTGCCTCCAGCACGAGGATTTGATAAATGTGACTCAGCCTCGGTCCAAGATTATAATGGGGATAATGCAAAAGAGCGCCTCCTGCCTCCCAAACGCCACGAGAACCAAGATACAGATTGCTCTTCATTTAACGCTAAATAAATAGAGCGCTTAAAGAGATATGCACATAGTGACATTCTGCACAAAATGCTACAGGCTACAAGACAATAAGCTGCTTCTCCACAATAGTGTTTATCTGCAGGGAGTGATGGAAACAAATGTGCCCCTATAAGACAATGAAGTCATATCTTATTTATCTGTGCAGTCAAAAGTTTGAATACACCATCTCATTCATTTTTTTTTTTTTTTTTTTCATTTTACTACTTTTTACATTTTGTATACACAGAGAAGACATCAAATATATGAAGTAAAATATACGTAACTATGTAGTATATTCCAAGCAAAGCAAGATCTCAACTGACTCCAGCAGGTGGTGGACTCCCTACCAGAAAAGTTACACAGTGCACCTTTAAATATGTTTCTCTCACGTGGTACTACGATTTAATGTTGAAAATCACATTCTATTGCCTAAGAAAAAGTGTTTTTTTTTTTAAACCAAAGATGTTCATTTTGTCTTCTTTTGTACTTTAGCTTCTTCTATTTACCTAGGTATATACACTTTACCGTATTGTCTTTAAAAAAGAACCCAAGAAGTTATTCCTTAGTCTATTTTTTTTTTGCTTTGTGACTGCTGGTTTAATGCCATACTGAGGAACATTCCAAGCAAAGCAGTAACATCTCCAGTCCAGCAGGTGGGGGACTCCCTAAAGTTAAGCAGTGCACCTTTGTTACCTCCTTAAAAACAAACTTGGAGTTGTGTTTTGTTTCATTCACACATCTCTTTATTATTAGTCTGTCTACGTCTCCAAAGCTCAAAATGCACTGTTCCACCTTGTGGTGTCATGAAGTGATCGTTTTCAAGTTAAAGGCAAATTAAATTTTTTTTACAATCTGAGCCTTCTTTCGGCAATAAAACAAGTAGTTTTACTCACCCATAGCATTTTTCTGTCAATTGGAGCAGTATCACAGAACTTATGTTGAGCCGTTCTGTTCTACTAATGATCCCGTATCCGTTAACATGGTGCTCATATCATATGCTCGGGGCATTACTTTGCGGTGTCCAAATAACACAAACTTTAGCACTTTTCAAATCATAGAAGCCCGATGTCTTAATGTAAGATTTCGTTTGAAGCAAAAGTGGCCTGTAATCCGAGATTTATCCATAGTTTTCAGCTTTGCGTTTCATGTTTGGGTCCCGGGAGCTCAGAGCACAGTCCGCGCATGCGCACTGGCGTCCTCATCTACTCGAAACTATGGCTAAATCTCAGATTACAGGCCACTTTTGCTTCAAACAAAATCTTACATTAAGACATCGGGCTTCTATGATTTGAAAAGTGCTAAAGTTTGTGTTATTTGGAGACCGCAAAGTAATGCCCCGAATACTCATGCTAACGGATACGCTACAACATAACTTTCTTCAAACAGCTCCAAATGACACGAACGTGATATGGGTGAGTCAAACGACTTGTTTTATTACCGAAATTACGCTCAGATTGTAAAATAACGTTACTTTTCCTTTAACAGTTCTTACCTTCAGTTCAGTAGAGACTGGCAATTTCAGATCTTAAATGATCCAGATAATTCTAGCAAAGCTTTAAAACACAGTTTCTTTCATTCAGGTAACAGCTAAAAAAATCTGTTTAGCATACTGTGAAATCTTTCAGAGTGATAAAAAAGAGCACAGTTGACATGGAAATTAGTTTCATGCCATAGAATGTACAATGTGTTATCTTATGTAGCTATTTAAATAAAGTCTGAATTACTTAAATCGTATAACAACCATCACCAGTAATGATAATGACTAAATTACTTAAGCCTACTGTTAATAAAAGGCAAATGATTAAACATTATATTTAAAAGGGGAGACACTGCAGGTGAAGAGGAAAAAATCTTAAATTTTGAGATATCAATTTGAAACCTCTCCTGTAGTTTACACGTATAAATGTAAGAAAAACTGTCACTGCGTGCATTTTTTTTAAACCAAGATGGCGGCGCGTGAAGACGCAGCGGCCCCTCGTCCGGCCGATAGCGTAGTGTTTTCACCGTCTTTGTCTAGTCTATCTTGTTCGTCTTCAGTGTTTTTTAACAAGTACAGTAGGCAGTTCTTGCTGGACATAGGCAGAACTGGCCAGCACAACTCCCTGGACACTGTACTAGAGGAGAAGCTGGCGCGCTTCGGACTACTCCGCCGGCCTGCTGCTAATGCTGCTAACGCTGCTACACCGGACTCGCCTGCCGCCCCCCGCCCGGAGAGGAGACGCCGCAAGCGGTGTGAGAGGAGGCAGAAGCGAGGCCAGCGCGGCGGTATCAGAGCTAGGCTAACGGCTAGCCCGCACCGGCCGGCCATTCCATCCATTCTCCTCGCCAACGTGCAGTCTCTGGACAATAAAATGGACTACATCAGACTGAGGGCTGCCCAGCGCGACGTGAGGGAGTGCTGTGTTTTTGTTTTTACGGAAACATGGCTCCATGACAACATCCCGGACTCAGCGGTGCGCCTGGACGAGCTAACATGCTACCGCTCGGACCGAGCTAGCGGTGTCCCCGGAGTTAAATCCCGCGGAGGGGGTTTAATAATTTTTCTTCGGGACACTTATTGTCGGGACGCTGTGGTGGTATGTAGACACTGTTCACCCCTAGTGGAGTTTATGATTCTGAAGTGCCGGCCTTTTTATCTCCCGCGTGAAATCACGGCAATATTGCTAGTGGTTGTTTACGTCCCCCCATCACCGAACAGCGCTGATAGGAGGGAGGCACTGTATGAGTTGTATAACTCTATTAGCGAGCAACAGACTGCTCACCCGGACGGATTTTTTATCCTTGCCGGGGATTTCAATCATGCAGACCTCAAAACTGTCATGCCACAAATGCATCAGCATGTTGATTTCCCAACCAGGGGAAACAACATTTTGGACATGGTTTACACTACACACAAGGGAGCATACAAGGCTTACCCCCTCCCCCACATAGGCCTCTCTGACCACATCTCTGTTGTGCTCAGACCGGCATACAGACCCCGTGTAAGGGTCTCTAGGCCGGCTCTGAAGCAGATCCAGGTGTGGCCAGAGGGGGCCTCGTCTGCACTACAGCACTGCCTCGGTACAACAGACTGGGCAGTGTTCAAACAGGCCGCCACATACAACAATCACACTGACATTGAGGAGTACGCAGACACTGTGACCTCCTACATCACCAAATGCATTGGTGATGTCACACACACAAAAACCATCACCACCAGGGCTAACCAGAAGCCATGGCTGACAGGGGAGGTTCACAGGCTGTTGAGAGCCAGGAACGCTGCCTTCAGAGCTGGGGATGTCCCCCATCTGAGGGCAGCAAGAGCCAACCTGTCCCGTGGAATCAGGAAAGCCAAACACAAATACACACAGAAAATAACCGGACACTTTAGAGATAGCAGGGACACACGGAGTCTGTGGCAGGGCATCCAGAACATCACGGATTACAAACCCTTGCCACAGACCTGTGACAATAATATCACCCTGCTCAATGACCTCAACAGCTTCTTTGCACGGTTTGAGGCAGGAAATGACACCCGGCCCCAAAAAACTCCACCACCTCCCCACGACCAGCCCCTGTGTGTGTCTGCAGCCAGCGTGAAGAGGACACTCTCCAGGATCAACACCCGCAAGGCTGCAGGCCCGGACAACATTCCTGGTCGTGTGTTGAAAGACTGTGCAGAGGAGCTCAAGGATGTCTTCACAGACATCTTTAATGCTTCTCTGAGCCAGGCTGTCGTTCCCTCCTGCTTCAAAACCACTACCATCGTTCCCGTGCCAAAGAAGCCCACTCCGGCCACTTTTAATGACTATCGCCCTGTTGCACTGACCCCCATCATCATGAAGTGCTTTGAACGGCTAGTCATGGCACACATCAAATCCATCCTCCCCCCACCCTAGACCCATACCAGTTTGCATACCGGGCCAACCGCTCTACCGAGGATGCAATCTGTTCTGCACTTCACCCGGCTCTCACCCACCTAGACAATAAAGACTCATATGTGAGAATGCTGTTCATAGATTTCAGTTCAGCATTCAACACTATAATCCCACAGCAGCTCATTATCAAACTAGACCACCTGGGGCTTCAGACCTCACTCTGTAATTGGCTGCTGGACTTCCTCAGTGAGAGGCCACAGGCAGTGCGGGTCGGCAGAAACACCTCAAGCTGCATTAGACTGAGCACAGGAGCCGCCCAGGGCTGTGTGCTCAGTCCGATGCTCTTCACTCTGCTGACCCACGACTGCTCACCAGCGTTCAGCACCAATCACATAGTGAAGTTTGCGGACGATACGACTGTGGTGGGTCTCATCTCTAATAACGATGAGACAAACTACAGGAGTGAGGTGAGCCTTCTGACCCAGTGGTGCAGCAATAACAATCTCCTTCTTAATGTTGAAAAGACCAAGGAGATTGTTATTGACTTCCGGAGAGGCCCCACCCAGCACCCCCCACTGTCCATCAATGGTGCTGCTGTAGAGAGGGTGAGCAGCACCAAATTCCTGGGGGTGCACATCAGTGAGGACCTCTCCTGGACAGTGAATACTGTATCACTGGCAAAGAGGGCTCAGAAGCGCCTCTATTTCCTCCGCAAACTGAGGAGAGCTGGAGCCCCTCCACCCATTATGACCACCTTCTACCGAGGCACCATTGAGAGCGTCCTGACCAGCTGCATCACTGTGTGGTACGGGAGCTGCACTGAACAGAACAGGAAAGCTCTGCAGCGCATAGTGAATGCAGCTGGGAGGATCGCTGGTGTCTCTCTCCCCTCCCTCCTAGACATTTTTAACACCCGGCTCACCCGCAGAGCGTCCAGCATTGTGGGTGACCCGAGCCACCCCGCACATAGCCTGTTCAGCCTCCTGCCCTCGGGGAGAAGGTACCGGAGTCTCCGGGCCCACTCCACCAGGCTTTCAAACAGCTTCATCCACCAGGCTGTCAGGAGGCTGAACTCACACCCAAACTCCCACCTTACCCATCTCCCACCCCCCACCCCCCATATTGGCATAACCTGTATTCCATAAAAAGACCTATCACTCTAGACACTTTAAAAAAAACTGCTGCTAAGGACTACTGTTGCACTGTTGCACATTTACATTTACTACTGGATTTTACTCCTGTTGCACTATTGTTTACTACTGTTATTGCACACTTACATTTACTACTGGAATTTTTAGTACTGTTGTTTACTCCTGTTCTTGAATTTTACCCCCGTTGCACTGTTGTTTACTACTGTTATTGCACATTGACTACTGGAATTTTAGTACTGTTGTTTACTCCTGTTATTGCACTAGAATTACTACTGTTGCACATTTATTTTTATTTTATCTTAACTCCTATGCACATTCTACTGCACATGACCAAGTCACTGCTGTATCTTCCATTGCACATTTTTGATGCACACTGCACACTTTGGAAATCTGTATATAGTATAGTTTATTTATTATGTTGCACTGTTTTAAGATTTTAGATCGTAGACTTTAGTTTTAACTTTAGATCTCTGTCTTAGATAGTTTTTTGTTGTGTTTTGTCTTCATATTGTATTTTGTACACTGTCTTTTTGCACTACCTGGCCAGAGAGAAACAAAATTTCGATTCACTGTATGTTGAACACATATGGCAGAATTGACAATAAAGCTGACTTTGAACTTTTGAACTTTTTGGTAGGATCGGATTGGATTTCTCCAAATCCGATCCCGGATTGTGGGTGGTCTCTCCTTGGATACCAGTGCACATGAAACTCATGTAATCGGATAATGGTCAGCGACTTGGCCGGCTCCGCTATGCTATGTGGCGCTGTAGTCCAACTACTTCCGGCTGATGGCTACTCAATAAAAACACAACACACTATGTGGCGATTTACAAAGATGGCGCTTGAGGAGTTTGACGGAGCAGCATTGGTGTACGTGTTGTGCATTCTTTCTCCGTAGCCATGATTTTGTCTGACTTTTCCGGCAACAATCGCTACTTATGACGGCGTCAGCGCCTCCTGCCACTTCCGGGTGAAATCCCTGGCGAAAATACGCCAATCCGATCCGATATCATGCGGCACCAAGCTGATTACTATTGGCCTAAGCCATAGGTTCCAATCGGATTCGGGAACCCAATCCCTATCCAATCCTTTGCCTGTGCACATGAATTCGATACGATCCCAATCCGTTTGCAGATGACACTCAGATTACACTCATCCATGTGCACGCAATGAGTGTCACAAGTTTTTTGGGACTCAAACAGAAATGTGAAAGAAGCCATGTTTACATATTAAATACTAAGAAATATACAAAGGGGATTTTGGATCTTATTTAATATTTGAGTAAACAAGATCTGATCGAAAATCTCCCTAAAAATTAAAATTTTCTCTAATTTTTTCAAGTTAAAACTTAAACCAGACTTGGAATTAGATATCAAAAGTTCTGTACGTTTGGTGAAAATCTTGTTAAGTCCAATAGTGTACAGTTTGGTGTATGTAGGCAGTACTTTGAGGTGTGATCGTTATGTCCCTATTGGAAAAAAATGCATTTTGAGATAACGGCTTTTGAAATGACAATGTCCCATATAACTCTATGGATGCAGGTTGATTCATTTAAATATTAAAACACCCTTTAAAGCAGAGTGGACATTTCTGTTGTTTCCACATGAAAACGTGAATGCCAAAAGACCAAACTGATGGTCCAAACTAACCAAAATTAAGTTTGAAAAATGATAGTTTTGCCCTTAAAATGAAAAACCTAACACAATAAACTTTTGGGAAATTATTTCTTAGTACAGAGTAAGTCAGAATAGGCACAAACTACTGTAATACTCATTCAGTTTGTATACAGTGCTATGTATTCCCACTCCCACTATGTATTCCACACGAGCAAACCTGATCTAAAACACATTATCCGAGCAGACTGGGTCGATGGACCATTTACATGCTTATTAGCTCTCAATATTTTCTTACTGAAGAAATCATAAAATGTGCACCGGAGCAGATTGAAAATTCCTTCCAGATCAGAGACAGTCTGGACAAGGTCTTACGTGAATGAAAGATCCATTGTTTTTCAAATAAACAACAACTATCCCAAACTACATTTTTGAGCTGTATCAGAACTAATATAAGAGCACATAGACTAGGACCACTATGAAACCTACCTGGATGAGGCCTACCAGATATAAGGCTACATGCTAATATAAAAGAAGGTACTATTATTTAATGTTGAAAATCACATTCTATTGCCTTTGCTATTGAAAAAGTGCTTTTCTATTATCATTGTGGTCTATTCCTTAGTCTTAAACCAAAGATGTTAATTTTGTCTTCTTATGTACTTCTATTTATTGTCTTGTCTGTATTGTCTTTAAAAAAAAAAAAGAACCCAAGAAGTTATTCCTTAGTCTATTCCTTAGTGCTTCTTTTTTGTTTGACTGCTTTGTGACTGCTGGTTTAATGCCATACTGAGGAACATTCCAAGCAAAGCAGTAACATCTCCAGTCCAGCAGGTGGGGGACTCCCTAAAGTTAGACAGTGCACCTTTGTTACCTCCTCAAAAACATATCTGGAGTTGTGTTTTGTTTCATTCGCATGTGTTTGTGTAACCGTTTATTATTAGTCTGTCTACATCTCCAAAGCTCAAAATGCTCTGTTACACCTTGTGATGTCATTAAGTGATCGTTTTAACAGCTTTTACCTTTAGTTCAGTAGAGATAGGCAATTCCAGGTCTTAAATTATCCAGATGACTCGAGCAAAGGTTTAAAACACAGTGGAGCACCTCCCGTATTACCACATCATTTTTTTTAGCTTGAGAGAAGAACTCAGCCTAAATATGCAGGGTTTATGTGCTAAACAGCTATTAATAAGATAAGATAAGATAAGATAAGACTTTATTGATCTCACACAGGAGAAATTTACTTGCCACAGTAGCTCCAGGACAGTTTGAACAAGAAAGAAAGTGCATGCAGGCAGGAATGGGATAAAGTAAGTAATAATAAAAATAGTAATAATAATAAGTAATAATAATAATAATGAAAATAGTAATAATAATAATACTAATAATAACAATACAAGCATCAACAAGGAGAGCATGGAAAAGAGGATATTGCACGTCTGGCCTATACAGTGGAGTTATACAGTCTGATGGCGGTGGGGATGAAGGATCTGCAGTAGCGCTCTTTCTTGCACTGGGGTGCCTCAGTCGACTACTGAAGGAGCTGCTCAGCTCCTCTATAGTCAGATGCAGAGGGTGAGAGGTGTCGTCCATGATGGACATGAATTTGGCCAGGATCCTCCTCTCAGCCACCTCCTCTACAGAGTCCAGAGGACAGCCCAGGACAGAGCTGGCCCTCCTGACCAGCTTCTTAAGTCTCTTCCTGTCCCACTCTGTGCTGCTCGGGGCCCAGCAGACGACAGCGTAGAGGAGAGCAGAGGCCACCACAGAGTCATAAAAAGTCTTGAGCAGAGGCCTGCACACTCCAAAGGACCTCAGTCTCCTCAGGAGGTGGAGGTGACTTTGGCCCTTCTTGTACAGAGCGTCGGTGTTGTGGGACCAGTCCAGTTTATTGTTGAGGTGAACACCCAGGTACTTGAAACTGTCCACAGTCTCTATGTTCTGCCCCTGGATGTTCACCGGTGAGTGAGGTAGTAGTCTCCTCCTGAAGTCGATCACCAGCTCCTTTGTCTTACTGGTGTTAAGGCACAGGTGGTTGCGCCCACACCAGTCCACAAAGTCACTGATGACTGAGCAGAACAATGAAACAAAACACAACTCCAGGTAAGTTTTTGTTGCGGTAACATCATTATAACATCAGAAAATAGCATAATATGATGGCCCTTTAAATATACGTATCTTTTATTCATATAACATAAAGATTCATAGCATTTATCTGACATTTATCTATGTGCTTAACCAAAAGCTTTATTCATTCTCGCTGTGCAGACTACAACAGGGCTGCAGGCAGTGAGCAGAGTCTTGAAGTGGGCCATTTGCATAGCTCCAGGCTCCCTCTCATTTGTCCCCGGGCTTCAGCTGGGAATATTTGTGAGTGCAATAATAGAAGTTACACATTAACTTTTACAAACTGTTTCTAGTCTGTTGCGTGAACTAGATCGCTCCAGGTTGAGTTTTATAGCAGATTCTGGCATAACATGAATGAATGAGTCAGGTTTAGTGAAATCACAGCGTTCTAAAAATGTCTGGTGCTTTCTCTTCCAGGCTAATTCAGTAAAAAGTTTAATTGAGGTCATTTTAGAAGTAGAAAACAACAGCAGAGCGTGGAAGGGCCGAGTCTACACGTGCACGAAGGACCGAAGCAGTTAAAATGACGCAAATATAGCTGTATGTATAAAAGTAGTGAGCTGTCAGGGCTTTGCGGGCTCATCCACCATTGCTTGAATCCAATTTGGTCCAAACTGTTGTGTCCTTGAATAAGATACAGCAGCAGTAGCCGTGGCTCGCGCTCACTCGCCTTACAGCAAGAAGGTTGTGAGTTTTTCTATGTGGTGTTTGGATTTTCTGCCTGTGTCCGGGTGGGCTTAATGTGGGCACTTTGAGTTGCCTCATAAACCCAAAACATGGACAATAGCTAAAGTCGTCCAGCTACGATAATCCTGGAAGTTTGTCCTTTACACTGATCATTGTTTTGAAGGTTCAAAACACCGCTGTCACAACACAATCTGTGCATCTCGCTAATGAAACTACACGGCACATGGCATCAGGTTTGTGAAGTGCATCGTATCACACTTTTGTATATTTATGGAATATTACTGTGAGGGAGCATGGGTGATGTAGGCTTTTGGCTGAGCTTTGGAGAGGATCGTACTGCGAACTGAAAGGAGGGTTTGAACCAAGCCCGGACTGGTAATCTGGCATACTGGGCATTTTCCTGGTGGGCCAACAGTCATAGGGGCTGATGATGTTGTTGTTGTTTTGTTTGGGTTTTTTTTTACTTAGAGACCGGCCCACAATTTAGAGGAAGCGGCCCATTGGTCCATCTTCAATATAGACAGAGGACTAAACCAATCAGGATATATAAGCTTACGAGAGTGGACCTGCCCCTTTCTCTGCACTGATCCCCGCCAGGTTCAGTGTTGAGCGTGGAAACATGGAGAAGCAGCAGAAAGGGGGTGCAAAGAAGTTGCCGGCTAAAAGATTAAAAAAATCTCACTAAAGACGCTGAAAAATGTTCTAAAATAACAGACATATTCTCTGGAGGGGCTGGAGCCTCCAGGTCCTCTGCAGCCCAGGCTGAAGGTGGACAGGGAGAGGAGCAGCCAGAGACTGTGGACAGGGAACCCGAGGGAACCCGAAGGAAACCCAGGAAGTGACCAGGAAGTGTCGCTCAGGCACAGCAGGTCAGCAGGTAGTAATGTTAGGGACTTTTACGTGATGGACAGGCATGAAATTCGCTCACCTTTCTGCGAAATTCGCAGTGTGCGTGTGTGCAAGATGCATTTTAAATAAACCATTGAATGTGTAGTTATTGTGAGTTTGCTGGTGGTTTTTGGGAGCTGGGATTTTTCCTTTAAATGTTGCGCCCTGGTTTCCCCTCGGCCAAGATGTAACAATAGTAAAATACGTTGCTTCGGGGAACACAAACATAAATTAGCCTGTTGTGCTCCGCTAATTATGAAGGGCCGATCTAAGCCAAAAATGCCAAGGCCATTTTTTTTTTTTTTGTCCCAGCCCAGCCCTGGTTCGAACAGGACCTGAGAGAGTTTGCAAGATTACTCAAACATGCATGGATGACATCTAAAACCTCTTCAGGCATACTGTATTTTGCACAACAGCCCCTATTTAATGTATTTTATTCTGACTTTTACTTTTCTCTTCATTTTAAAACTAATAAGAGAATACATTTTGAGTGTTGCACTATGTCTTACTCACATATATTGGCAGTCCCTTTGGGGATGGGCAGGTAGGAGCCCACACTCCAGGCCCTCCCGTGGTAGTGCTTCTTACAGCGGCTGCAGTCGGGCCCCGTGGTGTTGTGTTCACACTCACAGCCCAGTTTCCCTTTGTCAAACACACAGCTGTTGGCGTGGAGGTTACACTTGCACCTGGGACACACAGATAACAGAGAAATACATGTTAATGAGGTGGACTCAGTCAATCAATACAAGCTCTGAAAAAAGTGGACAGGAGAGGCTTAATTATGTGTGTTTTTGTTGATGTTATTACTTGTAGAAGTTGTACACAACGTAATACAAAATGCTTTACAGAACTTATAGTAATTAAAATATAAATCTATAAAGCATAAATAACCATTATATAAAGTAAGTAAGATTATTTCAATATTTTAGGGGGGTATAAAGACACAACACTAAAGGTGCTCTATGTAACTTTTCTGATGAAGGGTATGCCTGCTTGTCTTCGTGAATATATTATTATTATTTTGTCTGAAATGACAGACAGCGTGGTATTAAATTAATACAATACCTTAAAATAAACATGCATTCTTACTGTGTGTTGGCTTGCTTCTCCACTGATCTGACCAGTAATTTAGCCTGGTGATAGACCCTCCACCAGAAAAGTTACATAGTGTTGCCATTCTTAAGTTCCAGTCTGTATTCAGTCTGTTTTTAAAGTATTATTATGCTGTTTTCTATGTTATAATGTTGTTTTCTCATCAAAAACAGATTCAGAGTTTTGTTTCATTCACACGTTTTTAACACACAAATTCGGTATATTTCTTCTCTCAGATAGAAAACACCATGTGATGTTATGTGGCGTTTTTGGATTAAAAAAATAATAATAAAAAAATGTACCAGGTTGTGATGTGAATTGGGCTAAATCCAATATACGTTCAATATTATGTGTGCAAATAATCTCTGTACATCCCCATGTTAAAGTGTGTATGACAATTTTTTATGATTCACAAATTTTTCTTCATTTGGTGGGATTATAACTATTGGAAATAAATAAATTATAGTTTTACACCAATCAAGAAGCAATTTGTGAAGAAAAGTTGAAAAATGTGTTGAAAATTACCGTAAGTATAGAGCGTTCTAAACACACTGATGGCATCACATTAGGAAAAATTCTGTTTTTCCAATACTTTAAACATTAGAAACAAAATAAATGTGTTTTCTTATATTTTTATTTGTCAGATAATCATTTCTGTCTACATTAGAGGAGTTTTGCTAGGTAACAGTTATGGAATTCCCTAATGTGATGTCACAATTTCCAACCAGGAAGTAAAATTTGAAACGTAAAAATTAGCCAAAATGGAAATCGAGTGTGAATGTTTTCACAAAAATCTTAAATATACAGATCTTAACTGTGTTTTAGTAAAAAGAGTAGTCGAAGAGAACAAAAGTCATAGCCAATTTAACGTCAAATTTCTGCGTATTTGTCTCAAATCCTTTCTCCAGCTCTTGCTTTCTGTATATTTGCACCTCTCGTTTTTGAGAACAGATAATTAAAATCCTGCTGAGCTTTCCAACTCAAATCACGCCTTTGTTTAACTCCATTACGCGGAACTTAAAATAAATAAATAAAACCAAGACATCTTTATTTGAAAAAGCTTCTAAAAAGTTAATTGTCATCACTCAGCGCTAAATGAAAAATAGAGGTGTAAGACTTGCTCATTAAGCTCTAGACTGAGATCGGATACAGAGGAGACATAGCGAGAGGAAATGCTGCTTAGCTTGAGTTCGGATCCATTTTCTTCAAAGTGTGACAGTTTATTTGGACAGAGGAGCTGCAGACTGGACACCTACTGACCGAGAGCTGTGTTATTAGACAAAGAGAGGTAGAAAGTCTGACAGACGCCCAGACAAGAGAAAAGCAAAGAAAGGGCCTTCAACAATCAGAGCAGCCCTCACCGTGCTGCAGACGCTAAGGGGAGATGGAGCGAAGATGTCTGACGAGTTTGAGAGGAAGAAATGTGCCGTACAGTTGGAGTTTGAGGGTAGTTACGAAGGTGGAGAGCGTGTAGGGATGATGTGCAGTTTCAGCAAATGTGTTTGATAAGTTTTTGTGCCAGTGCCACACCCAGAGAAATATGAAATGGTTGAAGAAAATGTAATCTAAACTTAATCAGCAAAAGGGATAGTTTGATAGTGTGTAGATGCATGAACTTAAAGATGTGTTGTTTTGTAGACTGATGGAACCAAGAAAGTCAGTTGGTACCATTGGCCCCTCAGACCACCACCCATCACTCATTCACACCACTTTGGAACTAAGCAACTTGCCAAGGACACAATGAAAAAACTTGGTCCGAGTAGGAATCGCTCCTGTCTCTTAAATGTTTTTTTTTTTTTTCCTTCTAACTGAAGATATCAAAACGATGAATGGATATATACCCCAAAACATGCGCCATAGGTAAAATCCTCCAGCTTGGGTCCTGATCAAGCCTAAGAAACAAAATCATGGGGATGGTCCCCGGGTCAAATGTAAAAAATGATTTCTCCTGTGTGAGATCAATAAAAAGTCAATCTTCTAATCGTTAAAGGTCCCATGGCATGAAATGTTCACTTTCTGAGGTTTTTGAACGTTAATGTGAGCTCCCCTACCCTGTTTAGGACCCCCCCCCCATGGCTAAAAGTTGCGAAATGTGTAAACTGAGCAATTGCGATCCTTTTCCGCGTTTGAAAAAAAGCCCAAACGAGCGATTCTGAACACGGGAACTTTTTGACGTCACACTCACGGAAAGGTTTCCACCCCCTCTCTGGATGTCCACCCTATCTCTGGAAATCACGCCCAGAGAGTTTGGACCGCGAAAGAGCTATGAAATGCGAGATGCGTTTTTTTTTTTTTTTTGCCTGGAGGGCACGTGAGAGTGTTTCCAGGCTCGAATGTCCTTTATCCAAGCCTACGAACCTCTGAAACAGCAGTGGCTTAATTTTATTTTCTGTGGAAATGTGTTTTTTTATTTTTTTATTTTATGGAAAGCGTCTCATATCTTCCTCCGCTCTTAAAACGCGGAAGTGGGTGACAGTGCACCGCTAATCCAGGAAACAGCGGCGTATTTGGCCACAACCCACCCGCTGCACTGGCCTGTCTCTGTCCTCCTCATTTGCATTCAAGCAACAACGCCCAGAATAAAGTGTTTCAGAGACATATTTATGACTCTGACTGTCTTCATGAGGCTCTCTCATGCACTGAGGTTTGACTTTGAAGAAGGATTCATTTACAGTATTAGGGAACCATTAAGGCGCCATATAAAAGCATCAAGAAGTACCATGTCATGGGATCTTTAATCACTGTAAGGTGCTTTGTGTTACATTTTTTGTATGAAAAGCGCTTTATAAATAATGTTTGATTGATTGATTGATTGATATACAGCTCTGGAAAAAAATAAGAGACCATTGGATTTTTTTCTGAAATCAGCATCTCTACATGTATTACAGCCATTCCATTCCAGCGTCTGTTGAATTCCAACACAAACACAAAGCTGAGCTACTTCAGTTCTTGCACCAGGAGTGGAATAAAGTCACCCAAGAACAATGTGAAAGACTTGTGGAGAGCATGCCAAGACGCATGAAAGCTGTGATTAAAAATAAGGGTTATTGCACCATATATTGATTTCTGAACTCTTCTTAGAAGAAGAAGAAGACACACACTGGCTTGCTCATTGCCCAGGGGGGATTCAAACCCAGGTCCCCCAGGGTGAAAGTCAAGTGACTTACCAGCTAACCAGCCAGCATTCAGTGTAAACATTAGTATTATGTTGTTTTAAAATGAAATTGATCTTGTTTCTTTGCATTGTTTGAGGTCTGAAAACATGTATCTTTTTTGTTATTTTGACCATTTGTCATTTTCTGCAAATAAATGCTCTAAACGATAATATTTTTATTTGGAATTTGGGGGAAATGTTGTCAGCAGTTTATAGACTCAAACAAAAATGTTCCTTTTGCCCAAACACATACCTATAAGTAGCAAAATCAGAAAAACTGATCATTTTGCAGTGGTCTCTTATTTTTTTCCAGATCTGTATATTCTAACTATAGATAAAACGATGCATGGAAATATATACTGCAAACATAAAATTCAAAATAACAATAGCAAATCTTGTTTTGGATTAAAAACATTTAAAATGTTTAAATGTTGCTTTAAAATTGCACTTTTGGCATTTCTTGAGACCCTCACACGGCACAACTGTGAAGTGAACACCATTTCAGGAGACTTCACCATGAGGCTGACTGAGAAAAGCCCGAGGGTTTGCAGTTCTGTCAACAAAGTAAAGGGTGGATACTTTGAGCTCTAGTATTTTAGTGTTGTCGTGCCAGCAGATGATACATGATAATACATGTTCATTTCTTCTGTATCCCTTTCTCATTAAGATAGTTCTACCAAAGAACTTTATTTCTAAATGTGTATTCAAAATAAATGCCAATCACTCATATTTAAAGTGACTCAAAACCTAACAAAGCCACAATTATAGAACAATCGTCATTATTAATTGCTGCTTTCCGTTGCACTGAATTGAATCGGCTGTAACCTGGTGTACTTTTCTCATTTTCCGGAACAATGTTTACTCTCTGTGAGCTGAGTCTGTGTTTGTTGTCACCGTAATAAAATATTACAGTTTCATATTCCATGTGTTTTCCAAATATAATTCTCTGTATTTGATTTTTCTCCTCAGAGGGTAAAAGGTTACACAAGCAATGACCCACACATCTCCTCAGCCCATAGACAAGCTTCAGGGGTGGGGCTGACACTTGACCTGTCCCGGGGGGTTAGCGGGATCATAGTTTCATATGGAGACTGGAGTGTTTGTTTATTACAGAGTGCTTAGAGAGAAGAGCCTGCCCATTGGACAACAATTACCAGAGAACAAGAGCCTGAGGGATGACAGTCACCGTCACAAAAGCATTTGTTCTAATTGACCTCCTGGTCTCTCCACAACATCTGCCATTAATGATACTTAACTGCGGGAAGCTAGTGATAGCCTCCACTATAGATGACAATGGGAGTGGTAAGAATGGATAGATGATGGAGAAATAACCAATTTTATGAAACATATACTTGAGCTTGGTTTGGTCCAATGCTAATCCTGGTTTAGTTCTGGTCTAGTCCAGGTTTAGACCTGGTTTACTCCTAATTTTTATAAGATGTCTGTGTGAAATGTTGTGACTGCACAGCTACTGTCAGATAACTGCAGTACATCCAGAACGCTGTTACTCAAGTCCTGACTTGAACCAGGAGGTACGAGCACATATGTTCTGTCTCAGGTCTCTGCACTGCCCCCTGTGGCTCAGAGAATAGACTTTAAAGCAGCTCCATTTGTGCACAAGCCTCTCCATGGCCTAGCACCAAAGTACATCTGTGACATGTTAGTGCCATATGAACAATCTGCACTCTGAGGACCTCAGGGACCGGCCTCCTGCTGGTGCCCAGAGTCAGGACTAAACATGAGGACTCAGAGTTTCAGTTTTATGCAGCTAAAATCTGGAGCAGTCTTCCATGTGAGACAGGCCTCTACTTTCACTATGTTTAAATCCAAGCTAAAACAGTTCTTTATAGCTCTGCATATGACTGAAAGATTTTTTTACTACGCATTCTTCTCTTTTAATTTTATTTTGATTATTTATGTTCTGATTTTTGGGTTGTATTGTAATTTTAATGTTCTCTTTCTCATTCTGTAAAGCACTTTGAATTACTCTGTGTACGACTTGTGCTATACAAATACTTGCCTTGCCTTGCTTTATTTGTGTGGTAGAATTGGCTTGTTAACAAAATGGTTGTGGCAATGGAATAAACTTAAACTGTGCCTTTTTAAAATTGACTGACATGGTAAAACACTGCATATATCACAAACAATAGTATCTAATCCAGGGCGGAAGTTAGAAAGACACAAACAGAGGTCCAAAAATTCCCACTCCATCTCAGAATCCCTGTGCCGTGCGGTCTCCTTCCATTGGGACATGCTCGGAAAACACATCCATAGAGAGAAAATATACTGTAAAGTTCCTAAGCAGATGCCTAAACTTTAAACTGTGTGGAGGAGCAGTGGCTCTACTCCAAGCTCCATCCAGATCATCATTTTATACTTTAACAAAAAATAACAACATAGATTCATTTTTAGCTTTTGAAGTGATAAAAATGATATATACTAAAGCTAAACCATGAATACTACTACACTATTATTTTATCAAGTGTGTTTGTGGACAGAAATGGGTAGTGCTCAGTTACACTTATTTCAGTAACTTTTTTCTCGTAGTATGCTTTTATTCCTACTTGAGTAGTATTTTTATTGAAGTAACAGTACTCTTACTTGAGTAAAGTTTTAGTTTCTCTTCCCACTGTGAGTAAGTCTACAAGTGACAAAACTTTATGTTGACAATATGAAATTATTTGAACATTTGTGTTTCTTGCACTGCTCCTTCAGCTATGTTATTGCTTTTCTCATTATTGTCTATTCTTTGAAAATACCAGATTTTGTGCATTATTTAATGTTTGCCTTTCAAATTATATTACTTCTTAAAGGAAAAGTAACGTTTTTTTTTACAATTTGAGCCTTATTTCGGTAATAAAACAAGTTGTTTTACTCACCCATAGCACTTTGGTGTCACATGGAGCATTTCCGGAGATGTTTTAGATTAGCGTTAGGCTAACGCCGTTAGCCTAGCGCGACTTATAGCCATAGCTCGGGGCATTCCCCGAGCATGTAATATGCCCCGTGCGGGCTCCAAATAACACAAACTTTAGCACTTTTCAAATCATAGAAGCTCGATGTCTTACTCTACGATTTCGCTTGAATCAAAAGTGGCCTGTAATCCGAGATTTATCCATAGTTTACATCTTTGCGTTCCATGCTTGGGTCCCGGGAGCTGAGAGCACAGTCCGTGCATGCGCACTGGCCTCATCATCTACTCGAAACTATGGCTAAATCTCGGATTACAGGCCACTTTTGACCAAATGAAATCGTAGACTACAGACATCGAGCTTCTATGATTTGAAAAGTGCTAAAGTTTGTGTTATTTGGAGCCTAACGCTAATCTAAAACATCTCCGGAAATGCTCCATATGACACCAAAGTGCTATGGGTGAGTAAAACAACTTGTTTTATTACCGAAATAAGGCTCAAATTGTAAAAAATGTTACTTTTCCTTTAATGACTTAATTATATTATACTTAATTATACTTAATTATTAATCAGATACATCCTGACAGTTACTCTTTAAGTTACCCTTACTTGAGCAGTAGGTTTCCAAATACAGCTCTAGAGACCACTGCATTTTTTTCTGAAATCAGCATCTCTACATGTATTACAGCCATTCCATTCCAGCGTCTGTTGAATTCCAACACAAACACAAAGCTGAGCCACTTCAGTTCTTGCACCAGGAGTGGAATAAAGTCACCCAAGAACAATGTGAAAGACTTGTGGAGAGCATGCCAAGACGCATGAAAGCTGTGATTAAAAATAAGGCTTATTTCACCAAATATTGATTTCTGAACTTCTTAAGTGTAAACATTAGTATTATGTTGTTTTAAAATGAATTTGATCTTGTTTCTTTGCATTGTTTGAGGTCTGAAAACATGTATCTTTTTTGTTATTTTGACCATTTGTCATTTTCTACAAATGAATGCTCTAAATAATAATATTTTTCATGTGGAATTTGGGGGAAATTTGCCCAAACACATACCTATAAGTAGTAAAATCAGGAAAAAAATGATAATTTTGCAGTGGTCTCTTATTTTTTTTCCAGAGCTGTATACTTTACTCTTGAGTATTTTTTTTTCCCACTACTTTGTACTTCTACTTAAGTAATATTATTATGAAGTAACCTGGCGCCTACTTGAGTAGAATTTTTGGCTACTCTACCACCTCTGTTTAAAGGTGCACTATATAACTTTCTTGTTTCTATGGATATTTCATTGCTTTGCCTGGAATGTTTCACAGTATGACATTAAACAACTCTACCTTACATTTATTACTTTACAGGTGGTGTCGTCAAAAAATACATCAAGAAACAGGCATTCCAACTGTGAGTAGGGTCCAGGCCTGGACTGGTAATTGGGCATACCGGGCATTTTCCCGGTGGGCCAACAGTCCTAGGGGCCGATGCCCTTCTTTTTTGTTTTGTTTTTTTAATTTAGAGACCGGCCCACAATTTAGGACTGAACCAGGACTAAACCAGGACTAAACCAGGACTACATCAGGTCTGAACCAAGACTAAACCAGGACTAAATCAGGACTGAACCAGGACTACATCAGGTCTGAATCAAGACTAAACCAGGACTAAATCAGGACTGAACCAGGACTAAACCAGGAGTAATTACATCTAAATCAGGACTAAAACAGGTCTGAACCAGGATTAAACCAGGACTAAATCAGGATTGAACCAGGACTAAACCAGGACTAATCAGGTCTAAATCAGGACTAAAACAGGTCTGAACCAGGACTAAACCAGGACTAAATCGGGACTGAACCAGGACTAAACCAGGACTAATCAGGTCTAAATCAGGACTAAAACAGGTCTGAACCAGGACTAAACCAGGACTAAATCAGGACTGAACTAGGACTAAACCAGGACTAATTACATCTAAATCAGGACTAAATCAGGTCTGAACCAGGACTAAACCAGGACTAAATCAGGATTGAACCAGGACTAAACCAGGACTAATCAGGTCTAAATCAGGACTAAAACAGGTCTGAACCAGGACTAAACCAGGACTAAATCAGGATTGAACCAGGACTAAACCAGGACTAATCAGGTCTAAATCAGGACTAAAACAGGTCTGAACCAGGACTAAACCAGGACTAAATCAGGATTGAACCAGGACTAAACCAGGACTAAATCAGGATTGAACCAGGACTAAACCAGGACTAATCAGGTCTAAATCAGGACTAAAACAGGTCTGAACCAGGACTAAATCAGGACTGAACTAGGACTAAACCAGGACTAATCAGGTCTAAATCAGGACTAAACCAAGACTAATTATGAGGGGCCGCTCTAAACCAAAAATGCCAGGGCCATTTTTTTGTCCCAGTCCAGACCTGGTAGGGTCGCCTCTCCACAGATCTCACCTGTAACTTGGTCTGGTTTGCTCACAATGACTAAAAAGGTTTAATAGCATACTCTGAAACAAACAAAGCAGACGAAGCAATAACAACTCCACAATAAAAGCATTTGACGGACTTTCCACCAGAAAAGCTACACAATGCACCTTTAAGGACCATTTACAAAACTGATAAAACTGATTGTAACTGAGGTGATATTATTGATCAACACAGCTTTTAATTACTATCGCCCTTCTGTAAAGAGCCACTCTAAAACTTAGTCATCATCCAACCATTATTTTTAAACACACATAAATGCCGGTGCTTACCCTACCTTCCCTGTTGTCCTTAACTTTTGAATCAATTACAGCCTTGCTCCATAAAATTAATGACTACGACTATTGTGGGGCCTCATACACAACACAGGCTCCCAAAAGTCACCCGCGATGAGATTTGACCTTCTACTTAATTAAAAACCAGTGAAAATCTGGATCAGCGGGTTCAACCGGAGCTAAGGTACTCCTCTGAGGACCCATGGGGAACTAGGGCTAGGATGTGATGCTATTGCCGGCGGCATTGTCATATTGAAACCTCAAAGTTTTTCACTGCAGCCACAGGAGACTCCAGAGCGCCCCCAGCTGTCTACGGTTGTAAAGCAGTGCTGTGACAAAGGGACAAGTTTTAATGACCTTTTTCATCCTGTGTGCAGCCAATTGGTATTATCCATTATCTAAACAAGAGGGTTGCCCGGGAGACTGGGAGGACCATAGCACAATGTCCTCTTAAATGGGAGGTAGAAAGAATAGGTGGAATATACTGCAGGTTATGTTCGGTTGAAAACAAATAGTGCGTTTCAAGTGAGTTTTAGCTTAGCCCATATTACGCTATTTTTGGAACGATGTGATAATGCTGTTTTCTCATCAAAACACACCTGGAGTTGTGTTTTGTTTCATTCACATGTTTAACACACAAACCCTGCACATTTAGACTGAGTTCTTTTCTCAAACAGAGATTAATGGAAAACACCTTGTGATGTCATGCGGTAATACATGAGCGCTCCACTGTTTTTTGTTTTTTTTAAATCCACACACCTTCACTAGAATCATTTCATTTCAGCCCTGGAATTGGCATTCTCGATTGAACAAAAGGTAAAAGGAGCTTGCAAACTACGCTTCATGACATCACAAGGTGGAGCAGAGCATTTTGAGCTTTGGAGATATAGACAGACTAATAATAAAGGATTACTCAAATGTGTGAATGAAACAAAACAGAACTATATAAACTTCTGCCACTCCACCTTCGACTCAAAACATGTACAACAATCAAAATCCTCCATGGCGAAGATAGTTCTAGCGTAAGATCTGGAGATGGGACCCTGCACGTGTGCCTTACCTTAAATTACACCTTATCTTACTTTCAGAAGACAAAATTATTAGGGCTGTCCGTTTAACGTGTTAATTAGATTAATTAATTACACTATAAATTAACGTGCCATAAAAATTAAAGCAATTAATTATGAGTGGCAATTCAATGAGCGCACATTTTAAATTTGGCCCACTGAAGGACCTGTAGACGACATGGCAGTGGCACGTCGCTTCCACCTGCGTCGCTAATCAAACAAATAAAGTCTGGTGGACTCGATTCAGGGGGCGAGGCGAGTAAACCGCTGCTCGGGCCTTTGAACGGCAAGTTTATTTATAAAAAGAACGAAGACGGGACTATCAACAAGAACGCGATGATTTGTAGTTTTTGTAAAAGAGAATTTTCTGATCACCGAAGCTGCTCCAGCCTGACGGATCATTTGAACGATAAACACGTCCGGACAAGTTCCACTGTTGTGATAGAGCGAGCGTGAGCGCACTTCAACAAACCATCAAACCACCAAACCAGGCAGAAGAATTTGGTCTCTCTTTCTCTCTCGATTAAAATGTGATTAATTCATTACAAATCCTGTAATTAATTAGATTATTTTTTTAATCGCCTGGCAGCACCAAAACTTATTGAAATTATTTTGTGATTTGTGACTTTAAACATTTTAAAATGATTTGATTTTTGCAGAGGTATCTCACATTTCTACAGTATCTGATCATCTCCTGCCTTTTGCTGTTGCTGGTACTATTCTGACAGATCTGACTGCAGACAAGAGCAGCCCTGAACCCTCATTACAAGCTTCAAGTGAACCAGACTTTAGGTCAAAATCTTAAAGTGGCACTAAACACTAAATCCTAAATTCTTTCTGGTAATAAAAAAGTGTGTGTTGCCTCAGGACAATGATGTGGTGTGGTTTGTAGCTGCTAAATTTAATATTAGTGGGTGCTGCTGAAGTGCAGATGAAGGCGCTGCATATTTTATCAACTGTATCAAAGTCTTTGTGTATTTGTGAAGTGCATGTACCTGATGTGCTGTCTCACATCAAATCATCATAAAAGAATGATTCATATGTATACGTATATATGTATATATATAACTGATGATAAAAGAGCAGTTTTACAGTTTAATTTTGGAGCTTCTCTCGACCTTTTAACCATGGACACTTATTGTCATTAACATGAGCAGAAAGATAATTTATAATACTACATACCAATAACTTTTTAGACTATTTAAAGGTGCACTGAAAAGTCCCCCACATGACGTTTCCTTGGACATGTTATTGCTTTGCCATAAGCATGTTTGCCATGTTTAATTTCTGCCAGAACTTTAAATTTACCTTGCACAGCAAGAAGTGTGCATTGCATTCATTGCGTTTTTGAGTTCATAAACTCATGAAAATCCATCTTGCGATACTCCCGCTGGTGCGATAGGGCCCACGGACCAGTCACAGAGCAGCACTGAGGTTTGTGCAGAAGCAAAGGCAAAGTGCCCAAGTGAACCAAAGCAATCATGGTGACGCCAACAGATGTACTTCAGCCTATTTTAGTGAAAATCCGAACCATTGTTTGTGCATCACTTAGCTTTTGTAGAAAATGTGCAGAGGAAAGCACATTGTATATTTGTGGACAGGGAAGAGCTGTGTCTGTGCTTTTCTCTCAGCTGAATGAAAATAAAGTTAGATTTTTTTTTTTTGGCTTGTTCCGCTGTTGTGACACTTTGACCAATCAGATTCAAACAGTCATCATGATGTTCCATCTTTTCCTGATTGCTTTCAGCCAGAGCCATCCCAGATTCATAATGTTTACAGCTCAGTTTAGAGTGCTACACATATCACTCTGTTGTGAGGAGGTTAACATTAAGTTACTCACAAGATGAATTGCAAGTTGCAGGAAAAAAATCAGCTCATGGCGCAGATCAGACATGGATCCAAGGGCACTGTTTTGATACAGCTCCATGAATTTACCTCCATGGAGCGTGAGTTCCAGAAAACTGCTGTTATTACAGCTGCCATGCTGTTTTTGCAGATGTCACTTAAAATGCGTTTTATTATGATGTCACTTAAACTAAACTTTGGTTTATGGGAGCATTAAAACAATCAGACTGAAAAACAATCATTAATTTCCACTGTAACTTCAAATGAGACAATTGAAGGTGCGTTTACTTTTATAGGCCACATCCAAAACTGGGAATAAACCTGGATTTTAACCTGGATTAGACCACTAAACCAGAACTAGAACAGTACTAAACCAGAACTACAATAGGACTAAACTAGGCCTAACCCAGCACTAAACCAGAACCATGCAGCTTCTTTGTGTTATTTTGTATACAATAATGCAGGTGGCCCAGTATTCCTCCCCTATGGTTTAATTTATTTGTTTGCTGTCCAGCTAAATTGTAATTGGAGCAGACTTCCTCTTTACCCGGCGTAAATGAGAAGAGCTTATTCCATTGCTTCTTTTCAAGATAAACCGTGACTTAATAATGTGCAGTGCATGGCCTCTGTTAGCTTAAAAAAATAATAATAAAGGACACAAGAATTGCATTATCTCCTTCACATTAGGAAAACCGTGGCAGTCCCCGCCGGCAAAATGGCTCAACACTGCTTTATCTGGAGACTCTGCAGAAAATCACTTTTATAAACACATTTCAGAAGTCAATTCACTTTATTTTTGCCTCTAAAATGTTGAACCTGTAACCAAGCACTGTGAAAGATAAGAGGGAGTGAGAGAGCGCAGAATTTCATGGCCAGTGGCAGTAATGTGGTTCATAAATATTCTACCAGCTAAAAGTTTTTTGTTTTTTGTTTTTTTGTTTAGTTTGGTATGTTTAGTAAAAAATGTTAAAGGGTCACTGTGTAACTTCTCTGCTGGAGGGTCCGTCACCTGCTTGTCTCCATGGAGATGTGAGAATGTTCCACAGTATGGCACTCAACTAAAAATGTGTTATATTTTGGATTTAAATCTTCAAAGTATCCACCCTTTGCTTTGTCAACAGTGCTGCAAATGCTTGGCCTTCATGATAAAGTTTCCTGAAATGGTTTTCACCTCACAGCTGAGCCTTGGCAGGATCAAGAAAGTAGTGATTAAATAAAGTAACTATTTTAAAAATCCAAAATCTAAAACATTAATAGTAGTGCTGTCAGGCGATTAAAAAAAATAATCTAATTAATTACAGGATTTGTAATTTATTAATCTAATTAATTGCATTTTAATTGAGAGAGAGAGAGAGAGCGAGAGAGATTGATAGAGTGAGAGAGAGAGTGTGAGAGAGTGTGAGAGAGAGAGTGTGAGAGAGATTGAAAGAGAAATTGAGAGAGTGTGAGAGCGAGTGAGAGAGAGTGTGTGAGAGAGTGAGAGTGAGATTGAGAGAGATTGAAAGAGTGTGAGAGAGAGTGAGAGAGAGTGTGTGAGAGTGTGAGAGAGAGATTGAGAGAGTGTGAGAGAGTGAGAGACTGAGAGAGTGAGTGTGAGAAAGAGAGATTGAGAGAGAGATTGAAAGAGTGTGAGAGAGTGAGAGAGAGAGTGAGATTGAGAGAGAGATTGAAAGAAAGAGTGAGAGAGAGTGAGAGTGTGTGAGAGTGTGAGAGAGAGTGAGAGTGAGATTGAGAGAGATTGAAAGAGTGTGAGAGAGAGTGAGAGAGAGTGTGTGGGAGTGTGAGAGAGAGATTGAGAGAGTGTGAGAGAGTGAGAGAGTGAGTGTGAGAAAGAGATTGAGAGAGATTGAAAGAGTGTGAGAGAGAGTGAGAGAGAGAGTGAGATTGAGAGAGAGAGATTGAAAGAGTGTGAGAGAGAGTGAGAGAGAGTGTGCGAGAGTGTGAGAGAGAGAGATTGAGAGAGTGTGAGAGAGTGAGAGAGTGAGTGCGAGAAAGAGATTGAAAGAGAGATTGAGAGAGAGTGAGAGAGAGTGTGTGAGAGTGTGAGAGAGATTGAGAGAGTGTGAGAGAGTGAGAGAGTGAGTGTGAGAAAGAGATTGAGAAAGAGATTGAAAGAGTGTGAGAAAGAGTGAGAGAGTGTGTGAGAGTGTGAGAGAGAGTGTGAGAAAGAGAGATTGAGAGAGAGATTAAAAGAGTGTAAGAGAGAGTGAGAGAGAGAGTGAGAGTGAGATTGAGAGAGAGATTGAAAGAGTGTGAGAGAGAGTGAGAGAGAGATTGAGAGAGTGTGAGAGAGTGAGTGTGAGAAAGAGATTGAGAGAGAGATTGAAAGAGTGTGAGAGAGTGTGAGAGAGAGAGTGAGAGTGTGTGAGAGAGATTGAGAGAGAGATTGAAAGAGTGTGAGAGAGAGTGAGAGAGAGATTGAGAGAGTGTGAGAGAGTGAGTGTGAGAGAGAGGGATTGAGAGAGAGATTGAGGGAGTGTGAGAGAGAGTGAGAGAGAGAGTGTGAGAGAGAGAGAGATTGAGAGAGAGAGTGTGAGAGAGTGAGAAAGATTGAGAGAGAGAGTGAGAGAGAGAGTGTGAGAGAGAGAGAGAGTGTGAGAGAGTGAGAAAGATTGAGAGAGAGAGTGAGAGAGAGAGTGTGAGAGAGTGAGAGAGAGTGAGAGAGAGTGAGAGAGCGTGTGAGAGAGAGAGAGATTGAGAGAGAGAGATTGAGAGAGAAAGAGTGAGAGTTTGCGATTGAGTTTGTCAGTTTTTCTGTGGTAGTTTTGCTCATCCGTTTCCCAAATTCTGCAGCGTGGTTTGGTGGTTTGTTGGTTTGGTGGTTTGGTGAAGTGCACTCACACTCGCTCTATCACCGGTAACAATGGAACTTGTCCGGACGTGTTTATTGTTCAAATGATCCGTCAGGCTGGAGCAGCTTCGGTGATCGGAAAATTCTCTTTTACAAAAGCTACAAATCTGCACATTCTTGTTGATAGTCCCATCTTCGTTCTTTTTATACATAAACTTGCCATTCAAAGGTCCGAGCAGCAATTTGCTCGCCGCACGCCAAATTTAAAATGTGCGTGCATTGAATTGCCACTCATAATTAAGTGTGTTAATTTTTATAACGCGTTAATTTGCAGTGTAATTAATTAATCTAATTAATGCGTTAAACTAACAGTCCTAGTTATTAGTTATTTTGAGTTTATTATAAATTCAGTATGTGTCCATTCCCAGTTATAATCATGAAAATAAAGGCAATTTAAAAAAAAAAGTGTGTCCAAACTATACACAGATACAGTAATATGATTTCCACTGTGAGTCAGTCTACAAGTGACAAAAGATTTATGTTGACAATATGAAATGATCTGAATGTTTGTGTTGCACAACTTCTTGAGATATAAAGTTGTTTTTCTCATTTCTGTGTCTATCCTTTGAAAGTACCAGATTTTGTGCATCAACATTGTTTTCTCCTTTAAATTACATTAACTTCAAATTATAAATCAAGATGTTAAGTTCCAACAGTTACTCTTACGTGAGCAGTAGTTTTCCCAAATACTTTTACTTGAGTCATTTCCTGGACCACTACTTTGTACTTCTACTAGAATAATATTTTTAGAAGTAACATTACTGCTACTTGCGTACAATTATTATCTATTCTCTACCCACCTCTGAAAATAGAATCAAATGCTGGTCTTGCACAAAGTTGAGAGCGTGACATTGTACCTGGACAAGCTAAGAGGAACCCGCCTGGACCTAGCAGGGAATAGGGTGCGTTTGATTTCTTTTACATGAGAGCTCAGACCAGTGGGACATGAGGAGAGAGCCAGAGCCCGAGTACAAGGTGAAACTACAATGCGCTGCTGGACGGGTCTATGTGGACTGTGAAACGCTCCAGTGGATTCATGTGTATGGATTTGTTTGTATGTTGTGTTGAGTCATGAAAGATTTATGCTGGAGTATTGGAAATTATTGGGGGAAAAAAAAACCCAAACATGCCAATATAGTCCTGTATATACTGTGCTCAATCTTGTACACCATTAAAGATACCCTGTGGGTTAAATTTAAAAAAGAAAATAAGTGTGCACTATGTCCAGCAATTTGATACTGAGGGATAGACTTGATACTCAATACCATTTCCAATACCAAAATTTAATTTAATTTTTAACATTAAACCAGTGGTGAAAGTAGTTTTCATTTCTTACAGGTGCTATAATGTCCAGTGCATCACTTTACTGTAAAAAAAAAAAAAAAACACTGTTTTTTTTTTTTTTTTACGCTTTACACCTTTTTCACAGATGAATAACTTTTTTAATATACTTAATTCTTTCTTTTTTTTTTTTTCAGCATAAACCCTCTCTTACAGGTGCAGGCAGCGCGCCGGCCTTAAATCTTCTACCAGTGCGCAGCACCGCCTCGCAATGGTTTAGGCTACTTTCACGGCTACAGTCAGATAAGTTTTGACAATCCTTGCTTAACAGACTGCAGATATCTCTGCACGAGAGTTTCGGGTAGCTTTCAGTTATTCTCAAAATGGCATAGTGTGGTTGTTTGTGATTTCTACTTAAATAGCCCACCTTACTTTTTTTTTCAAATGTGGGTTTTGGCCACCATTACCCATATTCTCTTAGCGGTGCTGCGTACCGGCTGTGAATTTTATACCGGTGCTGCGTTCCGGTGCGCACTGCTTTACTTGCACCACTGCATTAAACCATAGTCTTTTAGATAAGTAACAGTGTGATTGGCAGTCCTGTGTGATGTTATGTAGTACCTGAGATTGTAGTAGCCACTCAAGGCTGCACATACTGATTAAAAAAAAAAAAAAAAAAGGTACACTATGTAACTTTTTGGTTGGGTGTCCATCACCTTTGAGAAGTAGGTATGCTCTGAATTCCAGGTGCCACAGTGGGGCGCCAGTTGCAAAAAACAGCCGTTGTGTCCTTAGGCAAGACACTTCACCCACTTTGCCTAGTATGAAAGTGGAGTGTGCGTGAGTGTTGGAGGTGGTCGGAGAGGGCAGATGGCGCAGATTGGCAGCCTCGCTTCCATCAGTCTGCCCCAGGGCAGCTGTGGCTACAAAAGTAGCTTACCACCACCACCAAGTGTGGAGTGAATGAACAATGATCTGTAAAGCACTTTGGGTGTCATGAAAGGCGCGATATAAATACTATGAATTATTACCTGCTTGTTACTATGGAGATGTCATTGCTCACCAGGAATTTTCCACAGTATGACATTAAACAGCTCTACCTTACATTTATTCAATTACACATGGTTTTATCGCTCAAAAATACCTAGAAAAACAGGTCCGTTCTGACCGTGAGCAGGTTCGCCTCACCACAGATTTGACCTGTAACTTGGTCTGGTTTGATTTCCATGAAGATAGAAAGGTTTAATGCCATACTGTGAAACATTCTAGACCAGGGGTGTTAAACTCATTTTGGTCCGGGGGCTGTACCCAACCTACTTTGTTCCCAAAGGGACTGAATCAGAAAACTCATGACATATATACTCCAAAAATAGTAATAAGTCCAAATATTTGTGCAGAGAAACACAAATCTATTACAGAAGTCTTTTATTTGACAAACTCTTTCTTTTACAAAATATTATAATATTATGAACAACCTGAAACTAAAAAAAAAAATTCAACACAATGTTTTAACATTAACTTATGAATTAACGTATGAATTTCACACACAGAGGCACTGGAGATGCTGCTATGCTAAGCTGCACAGAAAATTACCAATATTTTAATAGAAAATTTAAATATAATTAAAATATTTTAAGCGGGCCGGATCTGGCTCCCGGGCCACATGTTTGACACCCCTGTTGTAGACAAAGCAATAACATCTCCATGGAGAGAAAGCTTTTGATGGACGCTCCACCAGAAAAGTTACACAATGCACTTTTAACAAATTACTCTTCCAGGCATACATAATGACTGAAGAGGGGAATGTGAGTGAAGTGTCTTGCCCAAGGACACCAAAACAAAACCTTTTAGGTCAAAAAGCAAGTGAACTAAAAACCCTCTCATTAGTGGGTAACCTGCCTGACCTCCCCAGACTACAGCCTCCAGTGTCAAGAAAGTCTCAATAATAGTTTCAAATGCGTTTTTCTTTAGTGCTAAACATTTAGAATTCAAAGCATTCAGGCTGCCTTCAGGAAATAACAAAAATCAGACACTTCTCAGGAACAAGCTCCATTCAGTGAACATAATTATCTTGACATTGTTGACATCTTTTGACCGACTTCACATCCAGGTGGAGGTAACGTTTTCAACCCAAAACAACAAGAATCGCACACTCACCTTATTACACTGAGTTGTGTCACCGTGAAATGAAAACGTCTGATTTGGCTTGTTTTTGAAATGGCCTTGCAATTTTAGCATTCTTCAGCGAATAATGTAAAACACCTCAAGCAAATTTCCTTTCCTTCTATGGGGTATTAACTGGTAACAAAACATATTTAGATCACCATTTTAACTTTTATTGTTTTGAAAATGCTATAGTCGCAGAAAACAATGTATTAACATGTATTAAGAGTTTCTTTTTCTCTCTCTCTCTCTCGGCGCTAAGTCACTCCCCCTTCAGAGTGCCATCTCAATAGGATGAAAGGATGATTAATAATTGTGATTGAAATGGAATGTATTGATGAAATGTTTTATAGTCACTATCGGTGTTAATGTCTGGAAAAGGGAAGAGGGGGCAGATAACATAAAATTACTCTTCTTCCTGCTCCCTTTCATTCAATGTTTTGTATTGTTATGACAATGTTGATGTCATTTTATACTTTATGAACGAAATAAACAAACACAATTTAAAAAAATAAAAGTGAAAGGGACAAGAATGAACAACTATATATCTGTAACATCCATGTGTAACTAAGGAAAACATTTAATTGCAACATAGCACATATTTTGGGGTTGTTTCCATGGCGATATTATTGCTTGAATGTTCTACAACATGGCATTGTTACAGTGAATGGGCTCACCTTTCCACAGAACTAAATTAATTGGATTTCACACAAAAAATAGTTTGAATAGTCACATTTTTCGATAGTGCTTTTCCACCCTGAAGGCATTCAAAGTTAGTCTGGTTAACACCTGACCATATCACAAGTGAGATATGGGTCTGGAAACTCGCTTCGAAAAATCCCGTAGCGGAGGTGTGGTTAGCGATTGCCAACGGCCGTTTATTGGGCGTTATGAATGTCTATCATTGAGCGTATACGTAAGTCCATAGCCAATCATGTCAGTTGTCAGTTCAAACTACAAGCTTCCGTTTGTCATGTAGTACGCGTCACCGTCTTGCCACACCTCCCCCGCTCTCTGATTGGGGCCCTAAATCTGGGACTCTCGCTTGGACGAGTTTCCAGGCCGCCTTCCAGTTCGAAACGAACGGAAGCGGCCTGGGAATTCCCAGGCTAATTCAAAGTGCTTTTACATCAAGGAACCACTACCCATTCACACACACACACACACACTCATACACCAGTGTACGCAGGTGGGTTAAGTGTCTTGCTCAATGACACCACAACAGCATTCATGTGCCATCTCAGCACAATCAGCGTCCACCCTGCTAATGAAACTACTGCAAACAGCATCAGGTTTGTTCATCGAAAACGAGTGGTATATTGTATGATAAAAGGTCTTTGGAGCAAAAAAAAAATTAAAAATTAAAACAGTGTTTCCATGTATATGACTACATACTAAGTTAGTTATGAGGTGAAAAACAATATTGGATGATAACTAGTGTTTTTAAGTATTTTTAGACATACGGGTCAAATCTGACCCGCTAACACCAAAGAGGTGGACAGCTTTCTAACACATTACAAGGGTTAAACTACGCACACCTTCACTAGAATAATTTGGATAATTTCAGCCCTGGAATTGTCAATCTCTACTGAAATAAAGAAAAAAGTAGTCATCAACTTGAAAACTACCACTGCATGACATTAGACTGACTAAATAATGCAGGATTACACAAATGAAATAAAACACAACTCTGGGAATGCTTTTGATGAGTTAACAACATTCTAACATGGCCTAAAACTCACAAGAACCCTTTGTGTATAATATAGGACCTTAAGTTGCTCTATAGCAGGGGTGTCAAACTCATTTTGGTCCGGGGCCCAGATCCAATCTACTTTGATCCCAAAGGGGGCGGATCAGAAATCTCATGGCATATATACCCCAAAAATAGCAATAAGTCCAAATATTTGTGCAGAGAAACACAACTCTATTGCAAGTCTTTTTTTATTTGATGAACAAAGTCTTTCTTTTACAAAATATTATAATATTATAATATTATAATATAATAACAACCTGAAACTTTAAGAAAAATGCAATTTCAACACAAATATACAGGTTTCCCATTTACCTCTGTGAACAAATAGGAATTAGTCAATTTTTCTTGGAAAATCCTGCACTCGTCAACCACATTTCTCATTTTGGATATTTTGCTGATGAGGGTGTCACGGTCAACAGTCAAAACAATAGATAGCTCTGGGAGTCGGCCACACACAGAGGCGCTAGAGACGCTGCTATGCTAAGCTGCACAGAAAAGCGGCGCAGAAAATTACCAATATTTTAATAGAAAATCAGCCGAAGGCCAGATGAAAGGTCTTGGAGGACCAGATCTGGCCCCCGGGCCGCATGTTTGACACCCCTGTTCTACAGTTTTGTATCATGTTTTTGTATATTTGTGGAGAATTTTCGTGTGGGAGCATGGGTGACGTAGCCTTGTGGGCGGAGCATTGGACAGACTCTTACAGCTAAACGTAAGGAGGGTTCGAATAGTGCCCAATAGAGATCACTTCATTACCTAATCATGCATGGACGACATCTAAAACCTCTTCAGGCATGTTTTTGATAAGGGAACAACATTATAACAGTAAAAGCTAAAACAAAAAATGATTTTGCATAATACTTGCATAAAACTTTGCAGCCCAGACAGGCCTTTCTAAAACATAACATTAGTATTTCTTTTAGTAATTTAAGTTAATGATTTTACTTCCTGGTTGGACAGGAGCAGCAGATATAATAATCGCGGAGGTAACTGTTCCCAAGCAATCATAAAGTTAACAAGGGCTAAAACTAAAATCTAAATTACTCAATGTTTATGATTAGACAAATATAAATACAAATACATGATGAAGTATTAAAAATCCCTTCCTAGCACATAAATTGTCTCTTCATCTTGGATGGACTTTTTGGTGTTGATGACATACTGTAGGTAGAGGGATTCTGTTCTCACCTACAGCTCTAGAAAAAAATAAGAGACCACTTTTTTTTTTCTGAAATCAGCATCTCTACATGCATTACAGCCATTCCATTCCAGCGTCTGTTGAATTCCAACACAAACACAAAGCTGAGCTACTTCAGTTCTTGCACCAGGAGTGGAATAAATTCACCCAAGAACAATGTGAAAGACTTGTGGAGAGCATGCCAAGACGCATGAAAGCTGTGATTAAAAATAAGGGTTGTTGCACCAAATATTGATTTCTGAACTCTTCTTAACTGTAAATGTATCTTTTTTGTTATTTTGACCATTTGTCATTTTCTGCAAATAAATGCTCTAAACGATAATATTTAGGGCCCGAGCACTGAAGGTGCGTAGGACCCTATTGTTGTTGCTCCTTTTCCGTATTATTCTTGTTCACACACGCTCGGGCAATTTTGAGCATGTTCCCATGCTTCAAAATGAATGTAACTTTGCACGGGCATCACAAAGTGCAGCCAGTACGACCACAAAAAGAGTACGACCACAAAAAGCCCTGATGGGGCCCAGGAGCTCACTAGCGCCCCCTAACGCAATTTAAGTCGGGGCTGGCATACCGTTTAAGATAGCTGCACGGAATCTGGTATGGATGTGTACCTTAGTAAGATGAACAAAAAAGTCCATACAAAGGTAGGGCCACGCCCAACAGGAAGTGAGATAATTGGGCTTTTGTGTGATTTTGTGTGATTTGACATACAATGGAATTTGAAATACTCCTCCTGAACCGTAACTCAGATGGGCGTAAGTTTTGTGTACATGAGCTCAAGACCATGGAGATGTTAAATTGCGAAGGAATTTCAAACGTGATGTAATATGACAACACGGCGGATTCATAAAGTTAGGTATTTGATTAAATGTACCCAAACAAATAGGAAATGGGTCTCAAATCCATTTTGCAGTAGTTCTCTGGACTAAAGCTTCAAAGGATAATGTATATGAGGACTACCAACATTTTTATGCAAAATAACTGGCAGTCTGACATAGCGCCCCCATGTGGTAGGCAAGAGAACTGTCAGAAAATGTACAGAAATTGAGCGCTTTAACACAAAGAGGATCGTGGGTAGCATACCATTTCAGCGTGTGTATCTCACTAAGATGAACAAAATTGTAATTACAATGTCATGGCCACACCCAACAGGAAGTGAGATAAGAAGACTTGTATTGCGATTTTGTGTGATATGATGTGATACAATGGGTTTTAAAACACTCCTCCTACACCGTACATCAGATGGGCGTAAATTTTAGTGTACATGAGCTCAAGACATTGGAGATGTTAAATTGCGAAGGGATTTTTGATATCTTGTAAGATGACAAAATTATGGCCTGATGAATTTTGCTACCATTTGAAAATGCCAAATTCAATAGGTGTGTCACCACTTCATTTAGCAGGGGTTTAAAAGCCTGGAACCCCATAGGCTTATGTACATTGTGACTATGAACATTTTCAAGCAAATTAAATGGTAGTTTGGCATAGCGCCACCATATGGTAGGCAAAGCTTAGCCCCCTAAACGCAAAGTGGGTCACGGTTAGCATACCACTTCAGCCAACCACACGAAATTTGGCATAGCCTTGTATATGATGAAGAGAAACATTTTTATGCAAATGAACTGCCCGTATGTCATAGCGCCACCATGTGGTAGACAAAGGAACTGTAAAAAAAAATGCACTGAAGCTGCTACTGTGCTTTAGATTGACATGACATCTTGTGCGGCTGAAAATACTTTGTATTGCTGGCATGGAGGATGCCCCCCCGCCCCCCCCCCCCCCCTACACCCATTGACCGCAGGTGTGAGGGCCTGAAAATGCTGCTTGCGGCTTTAATTTTATTTGGAATTTGTGGGAAATGTTGTCAGTAGTTTATAGACTCAAACAAAAATGTTTCTTTTGCCCAAACACATACCTATAAGTAGTAAAATCAGAAAAACAGATCATTTCGCAGTGGTCTCTTATTTTTTTCTCTGTATACTCATGTATTCTTGTACTTTTCTTTTCCACTTTTTTCCACAAATTGCCACTTAAAGGGATATGCCACCCCCAGGTCAAATTTGGGCATCTCCCCACAGTCCAGAGACTAAAACAAGTGATGAAAAGCGTTTTCCTGCTCACCCAGCCATTGTCCGAGTCTGTCGCCACTGACCGCCGCGCGAGCTGCTGCTCCTCCGCGTTAGACTGGAGTCTAACGTCGCCAGAGAAAGATTTCGGCCAAAAGGAATTAATTTGCTCGATGCTTTTCCCAATTACTTTCTGTGTAGTGCGCATTCATATTGAGTGCAAATAAATGTGCAAATCAACACGGAGAACTTGCCTTGGTCATTTTGGGTGGGAACTATTTTTCAGTGCGGAAGAACATGGCCGAATCACGCACCACGTTGTGCAACAGGGGAACTCCCTTCCCGGTGCGTAACTGGGATTCCCCTGGCAGCGTGCTGCGTGATTCGGCCATGTCCTTCCGCACTGAAAAATAGTTCCCACCCAAAATGACCAAGGCAAGCTCTCCGTGTTGATTTGTACATTTATTTGCACTCGATATGAATGCGCACTACACAGAAAGTAATTGGGAAAAGCATCGAGCAAATGAATTCCTTTTGGCCGAAATCTTTCTCTGGCGACGTTAGACTCCAGTCTAAGGCGGAGGAGCTGCAGATACCGCGGCGGTCAGTGGCGACAGACTCGGACAATGGCTGGGTGAGAAGGAAAACGTTTTCCATCACTTATTTTAGTCTCTGGACTGTGGGGAGATGCCCAAATTTGACCTGGGGGTGGCATATCCCTTTAATTGATATCCCACCAAACCAAGTCTGCTTCACAGCAAGAAGGTTCCGGGTTCGATCCCCGGGTCGCCCAGGCCTTTCCGTGTGTGTTCTGTGTGGAGTTTGCATGCATGGTCTGGGTTCGATCCCCAGGTCACCTGGGCCTTTCTGTGTGGAGTTTGCATGTTCTCCCCGTGTCTGGGTGGGTTTCCTCTGGGCACTCCGGTTTCCCCCATCAACCCAAAACATGCATGATGGGTAAAATCCTCCAGCTTATCCAGCAAATCCTCCTGACCAAGCCAAAGCAAGAAGATCATGGAGATGGTCCCCGGGCGCAGTAATGTGCTGCCCACTGCTCCTAATAACAGGATGGGTTAAATGCAGAGAAGAATTTCTCCAGTGTGAGATCAATAAAGTTGCTTCTTCTTCTAACACCTTATTTTCTGATCTATGTCATAATGTTTCCTTATCATAAACACACCTGGAGTTGTGTTTTGTTTCATTCACACATGTTTAACACTCAAAGCCTGTATATTTAGGCTGAGCTCATTCTGTTCAACCTTGTGAAGTCGTGAAGTCATGTAGTAATGCAGGAAGTGCTCCCCTGTGTTTGTCATTTGGGTTATTTCTGGGATTCACTATCTCTACAAAACAAAAGGTAAAAGGTAGCTGCTAACATGAAAACTACCACTTCATGACATCACAACATGCAAAGGAGCATTTTGAGGTTTGGAGATGTAGACAGACTAATAATAAAGGTTTAATCGAATGTGTGAATGTAGCAAAACACAGCTCCAGGTATGTTTTTGATAAGAAAACAACGTTCTAATATGGCTTGAAGCTCACAAGAGTCAATTCTGCATAATATGGGATCTTTAATTCTCAGATTTTCCACACAGATGAAATTTAATTTGAGTTTGGGAGTCTAGATTGTAGCTTGTGATTTGTTTCAGTGACAAGCAGTATTATGGAGGGTGTGCATTGATATACAGTACAATATGGAAATAAGTAAGCGCCTGGTGCCTTCCCATTCAGGACATATACGGCGTTAAAACAAGAGGCGGAGAGAGGAAGGACTGCTACTGGAGAGCATATTAATATGGAAATCAGCAGGGCTTCAATGGTGCATGTGCTGCTATAGGATGAAAGGTGAAAGGGACAAGAATGAAACAGATTTATGTTTAACATCCATGTGCAACGACGGAAACAATGAAATTACAACACAGCACATACTTTGGGGTGGCTTCCATGGAGATATTAGTGCTAGAATGTCCCACAGCACGGCATTAATCTAATCTACAGCTCTGGAAAAAAATAAGAGACCACTGCATTTGTAACATAACACACAAAATGTAAACATTAGTATTATGTTGTTTTAAACTGAATTTGATCTTGTTTCTTTGCATTGTTTGAGGTCTGAAAACATGTATCTTTTTTGTTATTTTGACCATTTTCTGCAAATAAATGCTAATATAAAAATAATATTTTTATTTGGAATTTGGGGGAAATGTTGTCAGTAGTTTATAGACTCAAACAAAAATGTTCCTTTTGCCCAAACACATACCTATAAGTAGTAAAATCAGAAAAACTGATCATTTTGCAGTGGTCTCTTTTTTTTTTTTTTTCCCAGAGCTGTATTTCTAAAATACCTTGAAAAAGCATCCATTGTTACAGTGAACAGAACTAAACTAAAGGAAATGGGATTTGACAAAAATGAGTTAGAATATGGTCATGGTTTTATTTCCACCTTCAAGGCACTGATAGCACTTTACATCAAGGAACCACTCACCCATTCACACAGAACAGCATTCATTCATGGGAGCTGGAATCTGCGTGCATATGGTGACGCAAAAGTGTGTGGAATTTCATAGGGTATGCATGCCAGGCAGCTAGGTGGCGCTGTGATACATTATCACTATGTCTCCGCACATGTTTAGAATCTTCCTTCTTCTCATCTGCGCCGCAAAAAGAAAAACAAACCATGGGTACAGGTAGCAAAAAAAAACTTGTGAGAACAAAGAAGTTCAACTATTGCTTCAGACCATGTTAGACTACAAAGCAACGAAGGCGCAACAAGGTGTGGACTGGGAGTCCTGCCAAACAAAGTACACTGATATATGGACCGATGTGACGTAAACGCGTACGCAACGTCAGCAGATTTGACCAGAGTTTTGCGTCTTGGGCAGCATAGACAAAAACGCTACGGCAGAGCGTATTTGGAGGGTGGTTTCAGTTTTTTCTTTTTTTTTTTTTTTTTTTTTTGTCCAGAAAGCTATAAATGTATATAGTCTATACAAAAAAAATCACCTAAAATTACCAGTATAATACTATTAAAACACAGTTTAGTAGTGAGTAGTGGATTTACTGTTTAGTTCCACTTTAAAGGTCCCATATTACACCATTTTCTGTATGTTATAATGTTTCTTCCTCACAAACATACCTGGAGTTGTGTTTTGTTTTATTCACACATGTTTAACACTCAAATCCTGCATATTCAGGCTGGATTCTTCTCTCAAACAGAAACACCTACCTTGCGATGTCATGTGGCACGGAAGCACTCCACTGTGTTTTTAAACTCCATTACACCTTCACTATAACCACTTGGCAAATGACCACTACATGACATCACAAGGTGGAACAGAGCATGTGTGAATGAAACAAAATAGAACTTCAGGTATGTTTTTGATGACTGGAATGGTTCACAGTATGGCACTGACTCTTTCTATCTTCATGGAGACCAAACCAGATCAAGTTACAGGTCAGATCTGTGGAGAGGTGAACCCATTTATAATCAAAATGCCTGTTTTTCTAGGTACTTTTGAGCTGTAAAACCACCTGTAACTGAATAAATGAAAAGTGGAGCTGTTTAATCATATAGTCATATTGTGGAACTTTCCAGGCAGGCAAAATGTGTATGAAGTCCATGTCAGTGAAGCAACAAAGCAGAGGTGGGACAAAGTAATTGCTGGGCAAGTCCCAAGTAAGTCTAAGTCTTTTGCACTCAAGTCCGAGTGAAGTCCCGAGTCAAGAGTATCCAAGTGCCGAGTCAAGTCCGAAGTCAAAGCTCACAAGTCTCAAGTCGAGTCCAAAGTCCTAGCATTTTAGTTTCGAGTCATTTCGAGTCCCCTTTACAAAGAAATACAATTTCTACAAATCATATAATGTCTGCAAGATCTGTATTCATGATTGGATTGTTGTGCAAGCCGCGCGCACATGCTCTTTGCATACATTTTCGCAGATTCACAAGTACAACGAGTGTGGTCCTTATCAACATACTTTTAGAGGTTTTTTTTTTCATTGGACGTAGCAAGTCATCACAAGTCAAAAGGCCTAAGTCCAAGTGAAGTCACGAGTTATTGATATTGAAGTCCAAGTCGAGTTGCAAGTGTTTGTACATTTTGTCGAGTCGAGTCTAAAGTTATCAAATTTGTGACTCGAGTCTGACTCGAGTCAAAGTCACATAACTCGAGTCCACACCTCTGCAACAAAGCACATAGCAATCCCACCACTCTCAGCACCAACACGTTCCTTTATACCAGGGGTGGGCAAACTTGTTGACTTGTGGGCCACAAAGGGTTCTAAAATTTGACAAGAGGGCCAGACCAGGAGCAGGTGGATTTAGTGTTTGGGTAAAAACACTAAAAATAACATGGGATATGTAGAAAACGTGTGCTTTATTTCAATTAAAATTTAACAAAAGCATTACAACAAAATGTCCATCTTTCAAGTTCCACGGTATTTAGCCATTTATTAAAATGACTCTTAAAACACAGAGAATTGAATTAATAAAATACAGCTTTTTTTAAAATGACTAACAGTTACTATTTTAAAGCACTGAAAGTTCTGTTCTCCTTCAGGTTCTTTCGTTGACTGCTTTGTGGCAAAGTGACGGCTGATATTATATTCTTTAAAACCGCTACAGTCTCTTGGCATATCAGGCATACAGCAGCTGATAAGTATTCGCTGAAAAAATATTTACTTGTCCACTCCTTATTAAACACTCGACATTCTCTGTCCACTTTTCTTTTGTTAGCTCCGGTCATCTTTACAGGAGGGCTGAGGGGTTAAAGAGTAAAGCACAAACGTGGATCAAAACGCCGCACCTCAACAAAGGTCAATGTATTTAGTAGTGTATTGGAAAACACCAGAATTGCAGGGAATTTAAAACATTAACAAGGTTTATTAATATAATTTCTTCAAGTTCGGCGGGCCAGACTAAGAAGCTTAACGGGCCGCATATGGCCCCCGGGCCGTAGTTTGCCCATGCCTGCTTTATACGGACATTGCTGCCACTGCCCCACAAAACCCCAAGGCCAAAAACCTTGTTCTTCTCAATCTCTTCCTTAAAACAAATAAGTTGTACATGTTCTGGCTCTGGTACGGGAGCAACTTTAAAATCTCCAGGCGCTCAATGTTAGTGTCCATGTTTAGGCGACTTCCGTAAATAATGAGCACGCTCGCTGCATGTGACCTCGTCGTGTTCTCCAGTGTGCATGAGGGACACTTTTGAGGCGTTTAAAGTTCACACTGGAGATCACATACAAGTCGCATTTAAGTGGAAATGTAAACGACCTCGCAAAAAAATTGGATTTCACAAAAAAATCCGAATTGAGCTTTAAGCCCTGCAGTCTGAACGTAGCCTACATTTCCAAGTTAATAGATGTACACTGGCATATTGTGCTGTCCTCTGCTGTGACCATAGTCTGAAGCAGTGTCTCTAAAGACCATGTTGGCACCTTCACTATCGCTGTTCCCGCTTTCCTCCTCATTCCTCATGTTATGTCACTGCACCCAGACGTAATTCACAGAGAAAAGCCAGGCCTTAACTAGCTCTAATTAAACAGACTGCGAGAAGACTGGCACTAAACATGACCATAGGAGACAGACAAAGAGAGCAAAGGAACACCGCAAAAAATGTTCAAAGATTTCATTTATTTAGTTAGTAGGTTTAGTTGTTTTTTTTAAATTGCCAATATATTTCACTATTTTATTTTATTTTATGTGTCTATATTAAGTCATTTTCTGATCTATGTTATGTTTCCTCATCACAAACATACCTGGAGTTGTGTTTTGTTTCATTTACACATGTTTAACACACAAACCCTGCATATTTAGACTGAGAAAAACACTATGTTCCAACTTGTAATGTCATGCAGTTATACAGGAGGTGATTTCTACCCCGGAATTGACAATCTCTACTGAAAAAAGGTGAAAGGTAGCTGTTAACTTGAAAACTACCACTTCATGGCATCACAAGGTGGAATAGAGCACTTAGAGATTTGAGGATGCAGACTAATAATAAAGGATTGCTCAAACTTGCATTGCTCTGTCTGGAATATTACACAGTATGACATTAAACAGCTCTACCTTACATTTATTCAACTACTGATGGATTTAAAATTCAAACACACCGAGAAAGACAGACATTCTGACTATGATAGGAGTCGCCTCTTCACAGATCTGACCTGTAACTTGGTCTGTCTCCATGATGACAAAAAGGTTTAATGCCATACTGTCATACTGTGAAACATTCCAGACAAACCAACACAGACGGGAGAGCCAGAGTGGACCTTCATCTGCCGTACATCTCCACCTAGAAGCCACGGGCCACTCCTTTGAGGACAGTGAGGTACAGATCTTGGCCAGAGAAAAGAACTGGTTTGAGAGGGGAGTTAAAAAGGCTATTTTTGTCAAGAAAGAGAATCCTTCCTTGAACAGACGTCATTTGTCTCCCATCTATAACTCTATCCTCAAACGATCAAAGGAGAAGTTAAATTTGTCAACTGGACAAAGTTTGTTTGGTTGAAAACGTTTCGCCGCTCATCCGAGAGGCTTCGTCAGCTCTGGTTATTGTACTGGTTAGACCCTGCTTATATCTAGCTGCCGGGAGGCGCGTCCTACAATGACAAAGCTCTGAAAACGATCCCCCCTAATCTGTCTCTTTGTTTTTCGAAGCCTCTCGGATGAGCGGCGAAACGTTTTCAACCAAACAAACTTTGTCCAGTTGACAAATTTAACTTCTCCTTTGATCATGGATTCTACCTGGACGACTGAGGGACTTTTCACGCATCTATCCTCAAACCTAAATCAAAACAAACAAACAATAGGGCAGCAGGTCAGGTCCAGAGGTGTGAAAACACCCATTATGGCCCTGAATGGTTATGCCAACAAGACCCCACACTCCACTCTCACTGCATATTGAATAGGCTTACCTAACTTACAGAAACTGAAAATAAATCGGTGTGATATTTCCATAGTAATTTCATTGTAGTTAGCTCCTCCCTTCAGGCAGATATGAAGAAGCAGCTTGGATGAGCTGCAAAATGTGTTCAACCAAATCAACTTTTGTCCACTTGACAAATTGAATTCATTTTCTCCTTTTGCCATTCCAGACAAAGCAATAAGATCTCCATGGAGAAAAGCATTTGATGGACCCTCCACAATGCACCTTTAAAGTTGCACTGTGTAACTTTTCTAGTGATGGGGTTTTATCCGTTAATTATCAGACCAGCTAAATGTTTAGAATTCTCGCAGTGGAGTGAATTTGGCAGTGAAGAGAGGAGACAGCCCCTTGCAGAGGTGGGGGGCTGGTAGACCCTGTTGTCACTCAGAGCAGAGCTGCAGTCACGGTTCACAGGGCAGAGGGCATGTAGCGCACAGAGTAGTGTACAGAGAGACAGATAAGAGCCCACTTTACATAAACATGAGTCTGGGGGAAGAGGGGAGGGTCTGTGGAACTGGAAGAGAGGGACTACAACTAAAGAGAGAAGAGAGTTATGAAAAGTTTGATCTGTTAAAGGTCCCATATTACAAAAAAATTGACTTCCATGAGCTTTAAGCCATGTTGTTACTTCATCAAAAACATACCTGGACTTGTGTTGTGTTTGGTTTATTCATCCATGTTTGAGTAACCCTTTATTATTAGTCTATCATGTAGTGAAAGTTTTCAAGTTAACAGCTACATTTTACTTTTGGTTCGGAAGAAATCAGCAACTGAAGAGCTGAAATGATCCATCTGATTCTAGTGAAGGTGTACGGAGTTTGAAAACACAGTGGAGCGCTTCCTGTAGTATCACATGACATCACAAGGTGGAACACAGTGTTTCTGTTTGAGAGGAGAAAGCCTAAATATTCAGGGTTTGTGTGTTAAAAATGTGTGAATTAAACAAAACTCAACTCCAGGTATGTTTGTGATGAGCATTATAATATAGAACAAAAAACTGTGTAATACGTGCCCTTTAAAGCATTCCAGCTGTTCTCAGACCAGTTATAATCTGCTTCATGTTTGAAATTGTATGCATTTTTGATCAAAATTGGGACTGTTGCCATGGCACTTCAAACAAAACATTCAATTTTGTGAAAAGTTAAACGTCTTCAAAATGGCATCTATAATAGCAAACTAAAAGACAAGAAAATCAAAGCTATGCCCAAAGTTTAAAAAAGCATTCATTACAATACATTTTGCTGCACAGATCTCGTAAATTGCAAAGGATATCTAAATGTCATATGTTTAAATTGCAGTCCATAATTACAGTATAATCTCCCTGCGAGACTCCTAAAGCTGGCCCTGGATCTCCTCAGGGCTCTATCTCCTGTACAATGTGGTAATGTCATGTCAATTAACTTTGAAGGACTCCCTTTTTAGAGTCAAACATGGTGGTTTTATGAGCTACGCACTACCATCACCGACTGTATATAGTTCCAATGGGAATGTGGGCCGAGCATAATTCTATCAGAGCTTTGTACTTGAGACTATAGAAGAGGTTTTGTACGAGAAAGACCTTGGAAATGTTATCTGGTTGAGTGTACCTCGGAGACAAACTGTAAAAATAACATTGGATTTAAGAATACACATGAATACAGACTACGTATGTTTCTCCTGCAATGAACGCTGTGACGCTCTAAAACACGAACAAATGGGAACAATACCATTCCGTACTAATTGCAGTCATTTCAGCTCAATGGACAGTGACGGACCATAGTGATGTCTCTGTACATGCCGTTCAGGCTGTCTTCTGTATTATGTGGTGTCCTTGGATTTGTCCCTAGGCTGAGCATCCTCCCAGCACACACACACACACACACACATACACACACGCACACTGAGGTCCTCGTGCATGAAGAACAAATATTGGTGGACACAGGAGCAGACGGAGCAATTAGCCAGTTACATTTGTCGTGGGTTTGTCACTATAGACGCTTTCCAAAAGTCAATGTAGCTGAAAGAATGCGCTAATGATGGGACATTCTGTTGCTTGTAAACATGTGGTTTTGGCACAAGCCCATTTAGTTCAGCGATTGCGCAATACCAACAAACAGCTATATGCGGTTTCATTGACTTAAGCTGTGAAGCTCTGTTTAGTAATGTCTAGAACAGGGGTCACCAACCCTATGCCCGCGGGCACCCGGTCGCCCGTGAGCCCCATTTCAGTCGCCCGCAGAGCAGGTTCTAAAAATAGAACAGGTCGCCCTCGTACTTATATAAATAATAATGTTTTACAAAAATGCTGCGCCTTTATATGCACATATTTTAAAGTAGGCTAATAATAAAAACACTTACAGATTTTAAAATTTAAAATATGTTGTCCGAGTTCAAAGTTCACTTATCTGCGCATGACAATTAACCTGTTTGATGCAGCTGGACTCATCCAAAAAAAAAAAAAAAAAAGACGAGACAGCATGGCGGAGAAGAGAAAGAAATCATATGTTTTTAACACCGACTGGGAAGAAGAGTTCTTTTTTACATGGAAAAGAGAGAAGTGTGTATGTCTCATTTGTGGAGCTACAGTGGCGATTTCAAAACGGCACAATGTGGAAAGTCGCTACGAATCACGGCAGCTTCAACACAAACTTTCCCCTTAAGAGTGCACTTCGAGCTGAGAAAGCACGAGAGTTAAAGGCTGCTTTTGCCAAGCAGCAGTTTTTCTTCACTAGACCACTGAAAAAGGCTAAAAAGGCAACCGAGGCTTATTTCAAGGCAACAAATTATTTGATAAAAAACAAAAAGACATTTTCAGATGGAGAAACTGTAAAAGGAGCGATGATGATAATTGCTGAGACAATTTTTAAAGACGAGAAAAATGGATCAGACGTCATCTCAACTCTGGCCGATGTACAACTTGGTGCGAGTACAGTGACAAGACGGGTGTCTGCTATTTCCGAAAACTTGAATGAGCAGCTGGACAAGGACGTGAATACAGGTGGTTCAGCATCCAGAGCAACGAGTCCGAGGACAACAACAGTACGGCTCAGGTAATGGTGTTTATCATTATTATTATTATTTGAAATCATTCAGCCTGCTTCAATGTTGAAATTATAAGAGTTTGATTTGTTTAAAACAAAAAAAGGAGTTGAAATAATGTTAAATTTATTACTACATTACCACATTACTAGTATATTTTTGCTAATCTAATTGTGACATGTTCATTTGCACAAAATAAATGTCGCTTTGACAATGAAACACAAATGTGGTCATTTACACATAACTAATGCATGTATGCATACATTGTGATCAAATAAATAATAATACAGCATAAAAGTGCATTATTTAGACTTTTGAATTATCTTAATTGAGCTGGTAGCCCTCGTATTATTTGATGACCTTAAGGTAGCCCTCGGCTTTGAAAAGGTTGGTGACCCCTGGTCTAGAAAATCGACTGGTCAGACTGACATACACATTTCTCTGTTGTCTAAAGATAATGTCAGATAAAGGTGCATTGTGTAACTTTATGGTTGAGGGTTCGTCACGTGCTTGTTTGTCATTGATCCAGAGGTGTGGACTCGAGTTATGTGACTTCGACTCGAGTCAGACTCGAGTCACGAATTTGATAACTTTAGACTCGACTCGACAAAATGTACAAACACTTGCAACTCGACTTGGACTTCAATATCAATAACTCGTGACTTCACTTGGACTTAGGCCTTTTGACTTGTGATGACTTGCTACGTCCAATGAAAAAAAACCCTCTAAAAGTATGTTGATAAGGACCGCACTCGTTGTACTTGTGAATCTGCGAAAATGTATGCAAAGAGCATGTGCGCGCGGCTTGTACAACATCCAATCACAGTAGATCTACGTTGCTTTCATTCGACCGCATCCAAGGCAAATTGCACAACAAATGATGCGGAAAAAAGCATCCACGCGCCAGTTTGCAAAATGATGCCGAAGGTGATTTCGTTTGGTTATAAAAACTACGAAGTTGTCAACAAAAAACGAACGGCAATATGCAGAAAGTACGGGTCAAAGATTAGAGACGGAGCTTCCACAACGTCCAATTTTGTTCGGCACCTGAAGCTTTTCTAATGTTATTTGATATGTTATTTGATATGGTGTAAAAAGGTAAAATGAATACAGATCTTGCAGACATTATATGATTTGTAGAAATTTTATTTCTTTGTAAAGGGGACTCGAAATGACTCGAAACTAAAATGCTAGGACTTTAGACTCGACTTGAGACTTGTGAGCTTTGACTTCGGACTTGACTCTGCACTTGGATACTCTTGACTCGGGACTTCACTCGGACTTGAGTGCAAAAGACTTAGACTTACTTGGGACTTGCCCAGCAATGACTTTGTCCCACCTCTGCATTGATCTGCCTGGAATGTTCTACAATATGACATTAAACAATTCTACCTTACATTTATTAAATTATAGGTGGTTTTATAGCTCAAAAATACCTAGAAAAACATGTATTCTGACTGTGAGCGGGGGTGGCTCTCCATAGATCTGACCTATAACTTGGTCTGGTTTGGTCTCCATGAAGATAAAAAGGTGTAACATCATACTATGAAACATTCAAGACAAAGCAATAACATTTCCATGGAGAAAATCATATGTCGGACCCTCCACCAGAAAAGTTACACAGTGCACCTTTAAGTAAGAAAAAAATACTTCTCCTGCAATACATCAAAGTGTAAATTGTCCCATTTTTTGGCACAGTATGTCACTTTTAAGTTAAATAGATTATACAAGAATGAGAACTTCGCACTTCAATTTCTTCACACGGGTGCGTTGGAGGAGAGGGAGCAGCCCCAGAACATACGAGAAGAAAATAATCCTGCACTCGTCTTACTTGCAAAATGTAAGATTTATTAAGACATGCAACGTTTCGGCACTAGGCCTTCATCAGGCAAAATGATGAATGCCTGGCCTAGTGCCGAAATGTTGCATGTCTTAATAAATCTTACATTTTGCAAGTAAGACGTAAGTTAAATAGATTAAAACTTTGAAAACCCATCTGTGGTTACTCTGAGTGGGCTTGCATCTCCACAAACCTTATTCTTGTTTGTCCTGGAAGAGGGCTTGTTATTGTTATTATACGCTCTTACATTGTGCTTAATGAAGTACATTGAATTAGGGATAACACAAAATAATCCAATTCAAATTTATTTGTAAAGCACTTTATAAACAAAACAGTTTAGGCTTAGACTTAGACAAACTTTATTGATCCACAAGGTAAATTATTTGGGTACAGTAGCTCACACATCAAATATAATATATAACAGAGGGTAACAAAAAATAGATGGAATAGCAAAAAAAGAGCAATAGACCAGTGTCACATGAGACATAATTATAAAAATGATAATAAATGTATATGTACAAATCAGAATAAAATAGAAAAATAAGTAATACAAATATAATACAATACAATATCAAATAAGATGTCCAATCACAGCTATACACAGTTGTAGGGAGTATTATCTGTTGCATAAGGGTGAGTTGTTGTACAGTTGTATGGAGTATGGTATGAATGTCGTCCTGTATCTCACTGTTTGAGTGGAGCTGTAGGAGCCTGTTGGAGAATGAGCTCCTCTGTCCCTCTATGGCCCGGTGCAGTGGGTAAACAGGAGTGTCCATGATGGAGAGCAGTTTGTCCAGTGTCCTCCTGTCCCTCACTGTGACAAATGTCTCCAGCTCACAGCCGATCACGTGACCAGCTTTGTGGATCAATTTGTCAATCCGCCCAATGTCCCGTGCTGCTCCCCCAACAGACCACAGCGAAGTCCAGGGCGCCGGCCTCCACAGACCGGTAGAAGATCTCCACTAACTTACTGCAAACATTGAAAGACCTGAGCTTCCTTAGGAGGAAGAGTCTGCTCATGCCCTTCTTGTACACAGCATTACAGTTGTCCCTCCAGTCCAGCCTGTAGCAGTCTACTTGTACTTGTAGCAGTCCACGATCTCCACCTCATGACCCTTGATGGTAATGGGCTCCACTGGTGTTTCCAAAGTGTTCACATAGCAATATAAACTATTTAACTTTAAAAAGTCAGCAGAATTATGTTCTGAACAAAATGAAATAATAGAATCAACAGATGAATAAAAATAATAAAACTAATAAATAAAAGCAGCACTAAATAAATAAATAAAAGACATCAAAGGACCGCTCAACTCATGTGCCGTTAAAAGCCAGAGAATAAAAGTGGGATGAGACTTAAAACACTCCACTGTGGGGGCTGTTCGGATGTGAGCGTTCCAGAGTTTAGGGCCGACCACAGAAAAGGCCCCACCCGGTTTTAAGTGTCATTTTAGGCACGCGAGCTGGAACTATACATCAACTTGGCTTAAATATTTATTGTGAGCACTTTTTATTAAAGGAAAAGTAACGTTATTTTACAATCTGAGCCTTCTTTCGGTAATAAAACAAGTCGTTTGACTCACCCATATCACGTTCGTGTCATTTGGAGCTGTTTGAAGAAAGTTACGTTGTGGCGTTTCTGTTAGCATTTGTTAGCATTTGTATTCGGGGCATTACTTTGCGGTCTCCAAATAACACAAACTTTAGCACTTTTCAAATCATAGAAGCCCGATGTCTTAATGAAAAATTTCGTTTGAAGCAAAAGTGGCCTGTAATCCGAGGTTTATCCATAGTTTTCAGCTTTGCGTTTCCTATTTGGGTCCCCGGAGCAGTCCGCGCATGCGCACTGGCGTCCTCATCTACTCGAAACTATGGCTAAATCTCGGATTACAGGCCACTTTTGCTTCAAATGAAATTTTTCATTAAGACATCGGGCTTCTATGATTTGAAAAGTGCTAAAGTTTGTGTTATTTGGAGACCGCAAAGTAATGCCCCGAGCAAATGATACAGCACCATGTTAACGGATACGGGATCATTACTAGAACAGAACGGCTCAACATAAGTTCTGCGATACTGCTCCAATTGACAGAAAAATGCTATGGGTGAGTAAAACTACTTGTTTTATTACCGAAAGAAGGCTCAGATTGTAAAATAACGTTACTTTGCCTTTAACACTATAATGGGTGAACTTATTTATAGCTACACTTATTTTTGTGGTTATATGTTATTTTCTGGAATTATAATGCTTTATGTCTCAATTGCATAAAAGTTTAAAACAATGAGCAGTTAGAAATATCCCAATTTATAATTATCACACATTTTTACCAGAGTGAGCTTTCCTCAAGAATTTAAAACACTGAAGATGAAGAGGAGGAAGAGGGGATGCATTTGTTAAAGATTCGCATCAAGAATAAGGGCTAGAATAAGGAGTTTCGATTATGCTGAGATCGTGTACGCTTCAGTCTCATTATTTTAGTCTGCACTGCGCTACCAAACTACTGTACAGAACTTTGCAAATTCAATGAACAATACAATACTAGTTTTGCAGTTTCAGCAGACAATGACTTGTGTATTGTTCAGAAGTATTAATGAAAATGTTGTATTATACAGTTCAGACAAAAATGTCAGTGGTCACATTTTTATACAGCACTTTTCCACCTTCAAGGCACTGAAAGAGCTTTACATCAAGGAACCACTCACCCATTCACACACTCATGCACCAGTGTATGCAGACTCTGGGGCTAGGCAGGTTAAGTGTCTTGCTCAAGGAGACAACGTCAGAATTCATCTGTGGGAGCTGGAATAGCACCTCAATTTTTCTGGAGTGACTGATTTAATACTGTGTTTCATAAAGGACAAAAACTATTTTAACATTTTAATTGCACAGATTAACCCTTACCAAGAGAAAGTGGACAATACAACTAAAAACACAAAAAATGCCGACCTTTTAAACATAAGTAAAACGTGTCACCTTTTTAAGTTCAAAGCTATATGATGCCAATATCCAATATAGTGATGTATTGTATTAAAGCAATGTCCCATCTGAATGTGAGTGCTGTTGGTGATATCTGATTTAACACGTGTGGGCCTTATATATAAATACACCGGTCTTAAGAGCTCCAGGAAACACCCACTCGCTGTTTTGACTGTGATTTTCTTCATTTGTCCATTTGGAAATAAGTAAATGTGCTAATGCAATGTGCTAACACTTGTTAATGCGAGCACTTCTGTGACTTTAGGTGTTCAGTTTTGGCTAACTATGGATGGAAAACATTATACAATAAGTTACTAAAGTTACTAAAAAGTTACTTAAGCAAAAGTACTGACTAAATGTAACTGAATACGACCCTCTTCTGATTGAGCTTGGGCTGGCTGGATACATCGCCCTCTGATTTGAGCTCTACACGTCAGTGTGAGATGCTCTCACTGAAAGTGTTCATAACTAATGACCAGAACATTCAAACAAACGCTCCATGCTGATTATTCGAAGCATCACCACAGCAGAACAAGCCAAATAATCAAACTTTTGTTAGATCCAGTCGAGAGAGAGGCACAGACATCTTCCCTGTCCACAAATGCATGAAGTGTTTCCCTCTGCACATGTGGCACAAACTAAATAGTCCATATTTCCATTAAAATAGGCCCAAGTACATCTGTGGGCATACCCTGTATGTGTGTTTTTTTGCTCAAAGCACTGTGTTTTCGACCTATTACAAGTGAACGCTTCAGCTACAGCTGAACAAGATGGATTGTGAACAGTTTGTAAACACACAAAAATCACCAGATTTGTCTTGTTGACAAGACTAGGCATCAGCCGCTGCTTGTCTCCACCAAGATATGTTAAATGCCATACTGTGGAGCATTCCAGACAAAGCAATAACATCTCCATGGAGAGAAGCAGGTGGTGTTTATATAACAGAACAAAGCGGCAATCATAACACTGTGTAACACTGGCCTAACTTTTCTCATTTGGTTTCTTAATAATTAGCTCATCATTCATTCATTAAACGCAACCTTTTAAATCACATTGTATTGTGTTATTGGCTGTATTGCTAAAAGCTTTAAACAGTCTTTGGTGTGCACTTTCCTAATGACTCACAGTTCTAATTATGCCATACTTGAACATGGTGATAAACTGTGCTTTCAACGTCACAGATTCTAGTCTTCACAGATGGAAGGTTTTGTGAAGAGCAAATTCTGGAAGTGATGAGTGTTTTTCTGGTGAATAAATAAGATTCAACCACGAATAACTAGGAAATCCCATTCATTTGCAGTAATCACAATATGCTGTTAGCCATGTTAGCAAATGTAATTACTACACGTGGGAGGCAAACTTCTAATCCCATGTGGATGTCTCAGAATCCATGGACACAATAGCAGTTATCAGTGGAGGATAGAAGAATGGATCAAAATCAAACATACTAGTTTTGATCATAACAAGTGTGTCATTTGGGTTCTGTTCTTTGAAAATACCATACTTTAAAACAGACCTATTATGCAAAATCGACTTTTTAGAGTTTTAACCATATTATAGTTGTTCCCATTCTTATGTACCCTATTGAAGTTGTATTTAGAGTGTTTCATGCATGTTTAAGAAGAAGAACAAATATTTGAGTCATCTTTATTCTTCTGTATTTAAGACACCATTGCTCTGATATACCCTCTTTTTCACCTCCACTGGTACATGCCCATTATCTGTACTTTGTTCTCTAATTTTGTGAGGGAGGATTAGTAGGATATGGCAGCGTCGTGTAGTCATTTTCAGGTCATTTTCATGTGCGGTGTCCAGTACGTAGTCAAGGTGGGGGGCTACTGTTGTCAAGGCAACCACTCTAACTATAAAAGGCTGTGGGAAACACTGATTTTGGTACTTTGTTGTGATGATGTTTACGACAATGTAAACTCCCACCGGGGGTTGCATTTTTCGAACACAGAAGTTATCGGACATGTTTCTTTTATTAAGTCATTATAGATCAATATTGCAATTCCAAATTATAGCATAATGCTGTTCACGAATGGTTCACATCCTATCTCACAGACAGAACACTTAGGGTAAGTATGGACACATACTCCTCCAAGGTCCATAAAATCACATGTGGTGTCCCCCAGGGTTCCATTTTAGGCCCTGTGCTTTTCAACTTGTACATGCTCCCCCTTGGCGGCGTCATCAGGAGACATGGAATCAATTTCCACAGCTATGCAGATGATACGCAGCTTTACATTTCCGTGTCTCCTGATGACACCAGGCCAATGGATGCTCCTTTTAACTGCATTCTAGATATCAAATCCTGGATGGCAAGAAACTTTCTCCAGCTTAACCAGGACAAAACTGAGGTTCTAGTCATCGGTCCTGAGGCCCAGAGAGAGAAACTTTTATCCAAACTACAAGCACAGTCTTTTAACCCATCTGAAAAACCTGGGCGTCATTTTTGACTCTGAGCTGACTTTTATCCCACACATCAAGAACATCACAAATATAGGTTTCTATCACCTAAAAAACATAGCCAGAGTTTGCCCTATTCTCTCTCAGGCCAATACGGAGACACTGATGCATGCTTTTGTCACCAGCCGTATAGACTACTGTAATGCCCTGCTCTCTGGTCTTCCCAAAAAGAGTATTTCAGGTTTGCAATTATTACAAAATTCAGCAGCACGTCTCCTGACTAGGACCAGAGGGCGGGATCACATTACACCGGTCTTAAAATCTCTGCATTGGCTCCCTGTGAGTTTCAGGATAGATTTTAAAGTTCTTTTACTGGTTTTTAAATGTCTTAATGGTCTTGGCCTTCTTATCTTTCAGAACTGCTTTTACCTTATGAACCTTCACGAGCCCTGCGCTCTTCCGGCAGCTCCTGGTCATTCCCAAAATCAGGACACACACTCGCGGAGAGGCGTCTTTTCAGTACTACGGCCCTCGTCTATGGAACAGCCTGCCGGAGGAGCTCAGGGCTGCAGAGAACGTTCATGTTTTTAAGAGTGGGCTCAAGACTCACCTGTTTAGCCTTCCGTCGTCTGTTTGCTTGTCTTTTGTTCTTTTTGTTCTTTTGTTTGTTTGCTTGTATATCTGTTTGTTGTTTGTTCGTCTGCTTGTTTGTCTGTTTGCTTTTTTTTTTTTTTTTTTTCCTGGCAGCACGGTGGCTGAGTGGCTAGCACTCATACTTCACAGCAAGAAGGTTCAGGTTGCCCGGGCCTTTCTGTGTGGAGACTGCATGTTCTCCCCATGTCTGGGTGGGTTTCCTCCGGGCACTCCGGTTTCCCCCACCAACCTAAACATGCGCCATAGGTAAAATCCTCCAGCTTAGGGCCTGACCAAGCCTAAATAACAAACAAAATCATGGGGATGGTCCCCGGGTCAAATATAGAAACAACTTCTCCTGTGTGAGATCAATAAAGGTCAATCTTCTAATCCTTGACCACTGTAAGGCGCTTTGTGTTACAATTTTGTATGAAAAGCGCCTTATAAATATTGTTTGATTGATTGTTATAGTTTTATCAAATAAGTAAAAAATAAAAAATAAAAATAAAAATAAAAATAAAAATAAAAATAAAAATAAAAATAAAAATAATAATAATCATAATAATCATAATAATCATAATAATCATAATCATAATCATAATAATAAAATTCTAGGACCACTACTTTTTAAAAATTCAATGCCATTTTCTATAGTGAAATAAATGACAAAATTTAACTGAACTCAACAATATTTATCAAAAAAACAAGGTTGTAGAGAGGGGGGTTGGAGTTATTTTTTATTTAATTTTTTTCTTGTTTTATATAAAGTTAAAATCAATTTTAAAAGTTATCCCAAGCTTTCTATTCCTAAAGATGTGTAACTTTTCTGGTGGAGGCTTTTCTCCATGGAGATGATATTAGTTAGTGTTAGTATGATATTAAACCTTTCTATTGTCATGGAGACCAAACCAGACCATGTTACAGGTCAGATCTGTGGAGAGGCAACCCCGCTTACAGTCAGAATTTTTTTTTTAATCACCTGCAATTTAATAAACATAAGATAGAGCTGTTTAATGTCATACTGTGAAACATTCCAGGCAGAGTAATGACATATCCATAGAAAAAAGCAGGTGACGGACCCCAAAACAAAAAGCTACAAAGCCCACCTTTAACTTAACTCTCAACTAATAGCATTTATTAAATTAACAAACACAAATATGAAATGTTTATTGGCTGTACAACCAGCTCATTTCAGCTACAGTTTACCTCTGAATGTTCCTATGCACAATTCTATAGCTACTGTGCGGTCACGTCGGTCAAGTTCATAAATACTTCTGTTGACAAGAGACGGATTGAGAAACAAGGAGAGGGCAGAGTGTGAAAAATGCGAAATGACAGCGTCTGTGGGAGAAATCGCACATTAGCAGAGTGTATGGATTATCTGCTGTGATTCCCAGGCCCCCTCCGCTCCAGCCCCTAACGAGAAGCCAGCGGTCATGTCTTAATTAACACCCCGACACCTGATCGATACTGGGGGAGCGATGAGAGGAGGCCCACCCTACACGGTTCAAGGTTTTTTGTTTTTCGTTGATGTGGAATAACATTAGGAATCGATGCTGTCACATATAGGCACGCTGCGGAAAAAGTATGGAAATGTGCTCTCTTGTTCCATTCTGCTCGTGAAGTTGAAGTGTTTGTTATCCATGTTTCAGAGGGTTATAAAATGGGTTGTTGCCATGGTAATTAGAGACTTGCTTTCTGGAGGGTCTACCACCGGCTTCTCTTCATGGAGATGTTATTGCTTTGTTTGGAATTTTTCACAGTATGGCATTAAATGTATGTATAGTGGTGCCACCAGGCCAAGTTACAAGTCAGATCTGTGAAAAGGTAAACCCGCTCACAGTTAGAACTTATGTTTTATATACAGCTCTGGAAAGAAAGAGACCACTGCAAAATTATCGTTTTTTCTGATCTTACTACTTATAGGTATGTGTTTGGGCAAAAGGAACATTTTTGTTTGAGTCTATAAACTACTGACAACATTTCCCCCAAATTCCAAATAAAAATATTATCATTTAGAGCAGTGTTTCCCAACCTTTTTTGTCTTGTGTACCCCCTGAGCCTTTTTGTCATACCTCGAGTACCCCCTCACTCATACGTGTTGATAATTCTCCAAAAGTAGAACGTGACACAATGGATTATTAAATGAAAATCATTTTATTTCATCTCCTTAATTTGAAATTTTAATTCTCAGGCATTTTCTCTCTTTTCTTTAACTCAAATTTACTCAAATTAGAATTTAAAAATTCAAAAAAATCTCCCCCTGCGCCTGGCAGCGACATTGCCGAGTACCCTCTGCAATGTGCTCACGTACCCCTAGGGGTACTTGCACCCCTGGTTGGGAAACAATATTTTAGAGAGTCACATTTATTTGCATAAAATGACAAATGGTCAAAATAACAAAAAAGATGCATGTTTTCAGACCTCAAACAATGCAAAGAAACAAGATCAAATTCATTTTAAAACAACATAACACTAATGTTTACATTTAAGAAGAGTTCAGAAATCAATATTTGATGCAATAACCCTTATTTTTAATCACAGCTTTCATGCGTCTTGGCATGCTCTCCACAAGTCTTTCACATTGTTTTTGGGTGGCTTTATTCCACTCCTGGTGCAAGAACTGAAGTAGCTCAGCTTTGTGTTTGTGTTGGAATTCAACAGACGCTGGAATGGAATGGCTGTAATACATGTAGAGATGCTGATTTCAGAAAAAAATGCAGTGGTCTTATTTTTTTCCAGAGCTGTATCTGTGTATCTGTGTGTATCCTCAGTTGTTCAGGTAGGTTCCATACTGTTCCATGGGGGTATACTTGTCTGTGTGCTCTTATACTTGTTCTGATCATTCTAAAATTAAATTAATATTCATTGTAAAGCTATTCAGGTGTTTTAGTATTAATTAGCATGTGGGATATGCTTGTCTACTGTATAAACCAATTAAACCTGTCTGTTTCCAGGGCATGTTTCCATTTTCTTTTGGTGTCATTCCAGGCTAGACTCTGACCTCTCCCTCCCTGCCTCCCCTCGCTCTGGCTCCTCATTCAGCACAGTGTGACTTTATCAGTGTTTGCGGACCATTGTCAGGCATACACATACAGGGTGGCCATTGTGCGATAAGACTTTCATTTTCACATTTGCCTGTAGCCAGAAGCAGCGGAGGAGACAGACGCTCTAATCAGTCTCTCCCACCCTACCAACACCACCTGAGTTACTGATCCACCTCTGGACAGAAATTGTATGTTTATTTTCTTTTGTTTCTCTCGCAAACTTTTGGTGGAAAATTGAATTTGATGCCCAGGGGCAGGGGAGAAAATTGGGCAGAATAGCTTGCGTTCCCCCATCCAGTCTTTTGCTACTTCTTCCTAATGAAAGGCAAAATAAGATATCTGTAGGAGATGCTATTTGGCGGTGGATACGCTGCGCTTCCAATTTAGAGCTCATCAATTCCTATTTAGAGTACAGGATGGTGCCATGGCTGTGTAACTGGTGTCTAACAGGGCTGGGAATATTGTGAGGTGGAAAAACACATTGTAGATCAATCCATCACGGAATCTATCATAAAAAGATGCGCCAATATCAGCTGGTTATGAAGAGATGTAGAGGAGCTGTTGTAGTGTTTTCTAACTTTGAAAACACATGTAAATATTGTAGTGACAGTACAGATAAATGGCACTAGCATTAAACAGGGCAGGGCTAAATTTGGAAGCTCTGCCTGCTAGTGCATGCCTCCATGTTTCACTGATGCGTCCCACATGATTGCCATTTAATCAGTTGCAAATGCTCTTAATTACAAGATTAGTCTCCTACCAATTAGCCAATGTGCTAATGGTTCTAATCTTGGTCTAACGTTGGCTGCATTCTAATTAGAGTGGAACAGTTTGAATTCACCCAGGGCCCTGCGGATGGGCCATTACCAGTCTAGTTATCCTCATATAAACCAATGCGGCGAGGCACAGGGCGCGTGCGGAGACCAGCTGTAGAGGGTTTATGGCCATCATGAGGGCAATTGTCATGCGTCATGAAATGACAATGTTTCCATTTCCTCAAAATCATAGCACGCTCAGATGACTCAGCCAAGGAAATATTGTTGGCGGCAGCGGTGCAAGCTGTTACAGAAACCCTGTTACACAAACTGAGTCTGGGATGTAAAGGGAGCCGTCTCAACTTTGATTTGATGACAGAGGTGTGTTTGTGTGGAGATAGAGCTTGTCCAATGGCTGACAAAACTGGCCTGGGAGCAAATCAAAAACATATGAATCTAACTATGCTGAATGCATGTATGTGTCAAATATAAGCTACATGTACATGTACACCTTGTAATGTATTGTTCTGTATATATCATAAATGCTTTTTGTTATTGTTTGTCATGTTGTTGTCTTTAAATGTTGAAAGACTACGGATGGAAAGTAGCTTCTAGCTAAATCCGGCATATTTACACAATGTCATGAAAATGTACAAAGTGTTCATTAATGTGCACTGTCCTCTTCAAATAAACAAATAAATAAATAAAATAATAATCGAATAAAAATTGAATAATCACCATTTCATTTGCAAACATAATTTGCGATCTATCATAAGTCATTTAAAGTTTTGTTTAATTTCCTTTAAAATTTCTACAAAATTGTGTTATTTGGGGGATTTGGAGTTTGTGGATTCTAAAAAGTTTGTCAGGCACATTTTTTTTTTTTACCATTGACTATTGTTTTAAAGGTGCACTATATTACTTTTTTTGGTGGAGGGTCCACCACCTGCTTGTTTCCATTGCGTTGGTTTCATTAAAGGTCCCATGACATGGTACTTCTTGATGCTTTTATATGGCTCCTTAATGGTTCCCTAATACTGTAAATGAATCCTTCTTCAAAATCAACACATGAGATATGACTCTGACAGTCTTCATGAGGCTAGATATGTGTCTAAAATGCTTTATTCTGGGTGTTTCTGCTTCAATGCAAATGAGAAGGACAGAGAGATTGGCTAAGGAGCGGGGGGGGCGGGTTTCCCCCACTGGAAGCGCAGCTCTGCACCGCTGTCTGCTCGCTTCCGTGTTTAACACAGGAAGACAGATGAGAGACTTTGCAATGAAAAAAAGCATATTTACACAGAAAATAAAATTAAACCACTGGTATTTCAGAGGTCCAGAGGGTCGGGTAAGGGACTTGCGAGCCTAGAAACACTCGGACGTGCCTCCAGGCAAATAAAAAAACGCATTTCGCATTGCGTAGCGCATTCACAGTCCAAACTCTATGGGCGGGATATACAGGGACGCTGAGCGGAGACAGAGGGAGGGGCTGGAGCTGCATTTGCCAATCTGACGTCAATAAGGTGCCTTGTCCGAACTCGCCCGTTTCAACACTGGTTTTGTGTAATGCAGAAAAGGACCGCAAATGCTCAGTTTAGACATTTCGCAACTTTTAGCCATGGGGGGGGGGGCCTAAACAGGGTAGGGGAGCTCACATTAACGTTCAAAAACCTCAGAAAGTGAAAATTTCATGCCATGGGACCTTTAACATCTAGGGAGGCAACCGGGGGCAGTCCTCCACCAGAAAAACTACAAAATAAGTTATTAAAATGTTACTATATCCACCGGTTCTTCTCTTATCCCATTATAAACCCATTAAAACAGTTATAAAAAAGTATCTCCTTACCTGCCCTGCACTTTGATGTCGGAGATGGCGTAGAAGTATCTGGACAGGTTGTTCTCATCCACCATGGTGGCTCCGGTGGCGGGCTTGAGCAGCTTCACCCGCAGGTCTGTGATGGTGAAGAAGTCCCTCAGGTTCTTGGTGGTATCCAGCTGCCCGTAAAGTGATGCCATATTGTGAAGCCTGGGCCCGGCGAACAATGCAAACCGATCCTTTATCTCAAATCGAACCGTTTTATCATTCTTCCATACATAACCTCTGGAATAGTCCTCGGTGCAGATGATGTCCAGCAGGGTACGCTGTGTTAGATCCTTCACAGTTTTGGGCTCCATCGTGAAGGCGTCCAGGCAGTCGGTGGCGTAGAACTGATAGGGAGTCCAGGTGCGCCCATAATCCAGGGACTTCTCCAACACCATCTGCTCGGGGCGTCCAGACTCAAAGGTCAGGACTATATCATCGGTGAGTTCTATGGTCTTGTTCCAGGAGAGTGTGATGTTGACCTGCAGTGGTTTGGGGTACTTCTTCCAGGAGGTGGACTGCCAGAAGGTGGTGGGGTTGCGGCCCTCGAAGTCAAACATGAGCTCCGGGGGATGGGCCAGCTCCTCGGTCAAGGCGTCGCATTCGTTATTACACATGTAGGGGTTCTCCTAAAACAGAGGAACACACAATGTTAATAGTTCTTATTTAAAATGGGACACCTAAACTCTGCCCACAAATAGAGGATTACCAGCAGGACAAAAAAATCAGTGTGGGTCTAACAGGTATCCACACTTCAAACTGCGCCCATGCAGCCAGATGTTTGTCATCAGAAACACCTGGCTATAATCAGGGTAGTCTTTTGTGATGTCACCAACTACTTGAAATTGCAAAGGCCACTGAAAGCAACACAAACTTAGACTTAAACTTTCTGTGTTTTTGACCACAAAGCTGCACATTTACCTAGTTTGCACTAAAGTTGCCAAAAAATACTGTGAACTGTAGATAATTCTATTAAAACACCATATACACAGTGTTGTGAAAGAAATGCTTTTAGTGCTTAGTTCCACTAAAAGGGTTTTGCTGAACCTGCATTCAATATACGTATTACAGCAATATGTTATCAGAGTAATTCATAGTGTTTGTGGTTTCGTTTGAGACAGAAAAATGAGAACAATGGTTTATTTTAGGCATTTTTGCATTGTAAGAATATACGTTGGTTGTTCCTGTCTCCCCTATTCACTATAGTGCAAAAAATATCTAGGAGCATATTTGATTCTAAATAAATGTATTGTTTTTCTAGTGAAATTCCAGGTCAATATTAAGAAAGACAGCATTCAATGACATAACCCGTTCTTCCTCTCTGCGCATTCAATGTCATTTAATTTAATTTATTTATTCATTTCGAGTAGGTCAACACAAGGAAATAAATACATGTAACCAATATACAGTCAAATACATTTGTTTTTTTGCTCAAAAAGGAGTGGGAAGAAGAAAACTTATTGAATCCCACCACTCTCTTCCAAAACATAACTTAAATTATTGATTTAGATTCCTTGTCAGTTCAGTTGGAAAACACAAAAACAAAACAATGGCAAATTCCGTTCTTATACAAAAAAAAAACAAAAAAACAAAACAAAATCAGAGACAGTAAATTACCCATAAGGTGTTTCTATCAGGAACATTTAAAGACCGCAACAAGTAAACATACCAGCAATGGTAAGCAATAAAAATTATGTCTCGTGTCATTTGGTGCACTCTGTTACCTTATATTCGCGAGGGTACATAATCTCCATAGTATGACATTACAATTTTTTGTATTTCTTTCAAATACACATGATTTATTGCTCAAAAATACACATTTTCCTCTACACCCTGGCTGGTAGGTGTTACCTTGAAAACTACCACTACATGACATCACAAGGTGGAACGATAAAGGGTAACTCAAACATGTGTAAATGAAACAAAACACAATTCCAGGTATGTTTTTGAGGAGGTAACAACATTATAGCATGGCCTAAAGCTCACAAGAGTTAATTTTGCGTAACATAGGACCTTTAAGGACCCTCCATGCTGACCAGTCCCTCTTGACCTACTTACTCCTATACACTTATTAATTTTAAGTGCTTTCTGTTCAGGATTTCAACTCACACCCCTCACTACTTACCACATTTTGACCAAAGATTATTTTAGTCTCTTCGTTCACATCTCTGACCCTTGAACTGTAAAAACCACTGACCCTCTCATTAAAACCGGTGCTGATCCCTTATTCCCATTTCGGTGCCACTCCAGCCCCGCATCTTCTCCCAAATGGCTGGAGTAATTGATATCCTGTGTGGTTGTTGCCGCTCAGAGATGGGTATGGAATGCCGATGAGAATCCTTATGAAACACGCAAAAGGGACATGCATTTTTCATGGCCGTCGGTCTGCTGTGTGCGATCCAATGAGGCTCTGTGTGTAGCGGTTGGAGCTGGGAGAAAAAGACTTCTTGATGTGATAGTATTTGTTTGTGTGGGACTGGAAAGAGGAATGCTGGTTTATGTATGCGCATGCTGGGAATTGTGTTGGGAGAAGTCAAAACACGCGTGGATTTGCATAGGAAATGTTGCTCATATGCATGCAACCAAAATATCCTGAAAAGTACTCCTACTATTTTGCAATACAACCAAAGTCCAGCCACTTAAAATCAGGATCTTTTGAGACAAATACAAATTCTAATTTGTCAGCATACAGGTTGTCATGACTTTGAAATGTCCAACATTATGCAAAAGTGTGTTACATTCTAAAAAACATCCCTGGAGTTGTGTTTTGTTTCATTCACACATCAAAGTCAAAGTCAACGTCAAAGTCAGCTTTATTGTCAATTCTGCCGTATGTGTTCGACATACAGTGAATCGAAATTCCGTTTCTCCCCGGCCAAGCAGTGCAAAAAGACAGTGCACAAAATACAATATAAAGACAATACAAAAACTATCCAATCTAAAAACAATGCAAAGAATAAATATCTGTTTACAAACGTAGTAAAATATGCAATACAATGTGCATTGAAAAATAAAGATAAAAATAAAAAATGAATGAATGAATGAATTCTCTGACGGTTGACCGCATGTGATCCCAGCTCCCACAGATGAGCGCTGCCGTTGTGTCCTTGGGCAAGACACTTAACCCCACCTCGCCCCCAGTGTCTGTGGACACTGGTAGCCCCCATGGCAGAAGATACATCAAGGCCTGTTGTGACGTGAGCCGTCCTCCTGTGGACCCACCACCCGCGGAAGGATTCATGGGGGCTGGTGCATTGTGTTCTGGGCAGCAGAACACTGCTTGGACTGCTGCCCCCGCGACCCAGAAAATGGAAAAGCGGAAGAAAATGAATGAATGAATGAATAAAAAATATGTTCAAAGAGGCTGAAATAATAACGCTATATTTAAAGTTTGGAAATTCCAAAGATGCACATTATTCAAATGATTCTAATGAAAGTGTATGGGAGCACTTCTTATCTTACCATATGACATCACGAGGTGGAACAGAGATTTTACGCTTGTGAGAAGAAATCAATCTAAATATGCAGGGTTGTTAAACATGAAACAAAACAAAATTTGATTTTGATGAGGAAAGAACATTATAACATATAGAAACACTGAAAACAGCGTAACATGGGCCCTTTAAAGGTGCATTGTGTAACCTTTATGGTGGAGGGTTCATCACCTGCTTGTTTCTATGGAGATGTCATTTCTCTGCTCACTGCTCAGAATCTATTTATTTAGTTTGCAGCGTTCCTGTGCCTTTTGGCCTTACAGTGTTATGTTTTTTAGATGATTGTACATACTTATTATTATTATTTATCTTAATTTGAATGCATGCTCATATTTTCCTACTGTTTCTGAAACTTGCGTTGTGACACTGCAATTTCCCCATTGTGGGACAAATAAAGGATTGTCTTATCTTATCTTATCTGCCTGGAATTTTCCACAGTTTGACATTAAACAGCTCTACCTTATATTTATTCAATTACAATGGCCTTAATGCTCAAAAATACCTTGAAAAACAGACATTCTGACTGTGAGTGGGGCTGCCTCTCCACAGATCTGACCTGGAACTTGGTCTGGGTTGGTCTCCATGAAGATAGAAAAGGTTTAACACCATACTGTGAAACAATCCAGATGACACAATAACACTTGCACGGAGAAATGCATTTGACGGACCCTCCATTAGAAAAGCTTTAAAACTAAGCACTACATATGTGTTTGATTTATCCATACAGTAACGTCAGATCAAAACACATTCCAACCATAACAGCACAGGGAAATGGCGAGGGACAGCTGAAGATTTGTTTGAGCCAATTGACATTCCTCTCACCTCTGCTCCCTGAACAATGAGGTTAAGTGGTGCTGAGACTCAGATCCACTGTAAAAGCGCTCGATAATCTGCTATCACTGACACGACACACGAGAAATTATCTAAAGGTGAGGAGACCGCTGCCTTATCAGCTATTTGAGTCTCATCGATATCAATCCAACGGAGCTGCGCATCCAAGTCAGGCTGTGGAGAGAGGAGGGCTGGGAGGAATACTGATAAGAAAGCAGTGCTATATTTAAAGAGGGGGATTTTGTACTTCTAATCAGTGTGAAGACGGAACATATTAAGATGGATATTTTGGCTTTTATTGTTTTGAAAATGCTATATTTGGTGAAAACAAAATCAAGTTAAAGGTCCGGTATTACACAACATTGATTCTTGTGAAGTTTAAGACATGTTAGAATGTTGTTGGTTTATTAAAAACATACCTGGAGTTGTGTTTTGTTTCATTCACACATGTTTGAGTAAGCCTGCATTATCAGGCAATCAACATCTCCAAAGCTTAAAATGCCCTGTTCCACCTTGTGATGTCATGTAGTGGTAGTTTCTGAGTTAATTTCAGCAGAGATTGGTAGTTCCAGGGCTGAAATCATCTTAATGATTCAGCTCACCAAAAAAACTAGCTTGTTTATACATGAAAGTTCGATGAAAACGTGAACGTCGGCTAAACAGACATCACTACAATTAAAACCGCAACAACAGTTCCCTAAAAGTAAAGTAGAACATAAGCGTCATAATTATAAACCATGCTAAACTGTTAATCGATAATTACAACTGCTGAAAATACATTTATGAGACTCCTTGGCTGGTTGATGTGACGCTGCCATCCTGATCCCAAAACCTGCCTGAGCTTGTAGGCCTATCCCTTAATTCCAAGTCTGGTTGAGAGCTTACTTCGTTTCAAGGTGTTTGTAGCCCTCGGTCGTGGCTCTAGCCCTTGATCAAAATTAGAATCGGGACACCCCTTGCCCTCACATCAACGCGCAAAACCAAGGGGTAGGGGTAAAATGAAGGGGTAAGACAGAGAAATGGGTAGCAGCCTAACTCACTACTTCAGAGTTCTATCACAACTCAATCAGAGTGCTTCCCGCTAATACTACTGCACATTGTTTCAGGTTTGTGAAGTTGTAATTTATTGTTTTCTATTATTTTTGTATCCTGCTTTTGAATATTTAAAGATCCCATGACATGGTACTTCTTGATGCTTTTATATGGGGCCTTAATGGTTCCCTAATACTGTATATGAATCCTTCTCCAAAATCAAGACTCATCAAGACTCAGTGCATGAGAGAGCCTCATGAACACAGTCAGAGTCATAAATATGTCTCTGAAACGCTTTATTCTGGGCGTTGTTGCTTAAATGCAAATGAGGAGGACAGAGATAGGCCAGTGCAGTGGGTGGGGGTGTGGCCTAATACGCCGCTGTTTCCTGGATTAGCGGTGCAACTTTCGCAACTTTTAGCCATGGGGGGGGGGGGGGGGGCTAAACAGGGCAGGGGAGCTCATGTTAACGTTCAAAAACCTCAGAAAGTGAAAATTTCATGCCATGGGACCTTTAAGACGAAGGCTTGTGGACTGTGCATTGGACAGGCTCGTACTGTCATTCGTAAGGAGGGTTTGAATAGAACTCGGGAGAGATCACTCAAACTTGCATGGATGACATCTGAAACCTCTCCAGGCATGTTTTTGACGAGGAAACATGCCATGCCTGCCTAACATGACTAAAAGCTCATAAAAGTTAATTTTTCATAATGTGACCCTTGTAAGAAAAAAGCACTAAAAGACCAATGAAATGTCTTGAGAGCGACGAGAAAAGTTGTATTTGACATTTTATCTGCTTCACAAAAAAGATGAGCGCCCAAGAGTTGTGTTTAAGATACTCATCTGTAGTTTTATTTCCTGTGAGGTTGCGATAATGGATATGGTATCAGTGCTGTGCTGTACTCTACAAGCTACAAGGGATAAAGTGCTATGAGGTAGAACAAGTGGAAGCCAGCGTGGATCACTAGGCCTGCATAGTTAACTCAAAGCAGAGCAAATTAAAAGGCTAATAAGGGTTATGCTACTGAGAGAGACAAAGAAAAAGGCTGGGAGATCTTTTAGAAGCTCATATGACTGCTTCTTGGGTCCCGTGCATACACCCACCATTTTGAAATGAAGCCAGCCCGAACTAAGAAGAGATATGGAAGTACTTTCAAGCAAAAAGTCGATATTCACAAGGACGTGATCCACAAAACCCCTTATATATATATTTTTTATCTGACAAGCACTCGTCAGGATGTGTTAAGGTTTTATTTTTGTACTCTGGATACACATTTTATTACTCTGGGTGACAGTAGCTCAGTTGGTACAGTGTTTGTGTATTTTTATAGACGGTTCAAATCGCATTCTCGACAGAAACATTACTGGTAGAGCAGTTAGATCCACTGACCCACAGGTTGGTGGTGCGATTCCAGCTCCCATAGATGAATGCTGTCATTATGTCCTTGGGCAAGACACTTGACCCCCAAGTGTCTGTGCACACTGGGGTATGAATGTGTGAGTGGTTCCTTGATGTAGAGCACTTTGAGCCTTGAAGGTGAGAAAGCGCAAATTCCAGATAACAATATTATCGTTTAGAGCAATTATTTAAATTTTAAAACAACATAATACTAATGTTTACACTTAAGAAGAGTTAAGAAATCAATATTTGGTGCAATAACCCTTATTTTTAATCACAGCTTTCATGCGTCTTGACATGCTCTCCACAAGTCTTTCACATTGTTCTTGGGTGACTTTATTCCACTCCTGGTGCAAGAACTGAAGTAGCTCAGCTTTGTGTTTGTGTTGGAATTCAACAGAAGCTGGAATGGAATGGCTGTAATACATGCAGAGATGCTGATTTCAGGGAAAAAAATGCAGTGGTCTCTTATTTTTTTCCAGAGCTGTATAAATGTAACCATTTACCATTTATTACTTTGATTCTGCGCAGTAATTATATAGGTTGCAATACAGGCATCGGGTTCCATTTTGACACAGATGTGGGAAGTGTGAATAAAATGAAATAGAAAAAAATAAGAATACATTTTTATCAATACCAACAAAAAAGTATTTAAAAATGGGAAAATAATGTAAAATGTGATTTGGAACTGCAACAAAAAAGACATAGTTATAAAGGAATTGTCACAATACTAAAATTTCAACAGATCTAACGTGGAACTTGGCCTACTGGTGCCTTAGCTCCATAGAGATAGATCTGTTTAATGCCATACTGTGGAAAATTCTAGTCAAAGCAAAAGACAGCCTCTCTAAGACAAGTCATACCTGCTTGTCAAAGCCTGATCCCGTCAGATCTCAGAAGCTAAGCAAGGCAGGGCTTGGTTAGTACTTGGATGGGAAACCGCTGGGAATTCCAGGTGCCACAGTGGGGTGCCAGTTACAAAAAAACTGTTGTTGTGTCCTTAGGCAAGACACTTCTCACACATTGCCTAGTATGAAAGTGCTGTGTTGGAGGTGGTCAGAGGGGCCGATGGCGCAGATTGGCAGCCTCGCAAGCACAATATAGAAAACTCATATTTTGCATTTTAAGAGATGTACTACACTTATATTCCTGAATTACACAAAATTCACTCCTGTGAGCTTTAAAGGGATATGCCACCCCCAGGTCAAATTTGGGCATCTCCCCACAGTCCAGAGACTAAAATAAGTGGTGGAAAGCGTTTTCCTGCTCACCCAGCCATTGTCCGAGTCTGTCGCCACTGACCGCCGCGGTATCTGGTGCTCCTCCGCCTTAGACTGGAGTCGATGCGTTTCCCAATTACTTTGTGTGTAGTGCGCATTCATATCGAGTGCAAATAAATGTGCAAATCAACACGGAGAGCTTGCCTTGGTCATTTTGGGTGGGAACTATTTTCCAGCGCGTAAGAATACAGCCGTATCACGCACCACGTTGTGCAACAGGGGAACTCCCTTCCCGGTGCGTAACTGGGATTCCCCTGGCAGCGTGCTGCGTGATACGGCTGTATTGTTACGCACTGGAAAATAGTTCCCACCCAAAATGACCAAGGCAAGCTCTCCGTGTTGATTTGCACATTTATTTGCACTCGATATGAATGCGCACTACACACAAAGTAATTGGGAAACGCATCGAGCAAATTAATTCCTTTTGGCCGAAATCTTTCTCTGGCTACGTTAGACTCCATTCTAAGGCGGAGGAGCACCAGATACCGCGGCGGTCAGTGGCGACAGACTCGGACAATGGCTGGGTGAGCAGGAAAACGCTTTCCACCACTTATTTTAGTCTCTGGACTGTGGGGAGATGCCCAAATTTGACCTGGGGGTGGCATATCCCTTTAAGCCATGTTATAATGTTGTTACATCATTAAAAACATATCTGAAGTTGTGTTTTGTTCAAAATGGTCAGTTCCACCTTGATGTCATGAAGTAGTAATTAACAGCTTTTGCTTCGTAGCTTTTGGCAATTTCAGGACTGAAATCATCCAAATGATTGTAGTGAAGGTGTATAGAATTTAAAAAAACAAACAAAAAAAACCAACAACAATGGAGCACTTCATGTATTACCACATGACATCACAAGGGGGAACAGGGTGTTTTCTGTTTGAGAAAAGAACACAGTCTAAATATGCAGGGTTTGTGCATGAAACATGTGCGAATGACACAAAACAGAATTCCAGGTGTGTTTGTGATGACAAAACATAACATACATCAGAAAACAGTATAATATAATATAACCCTTTAACAGCAGAGGTAAAGAGCCTTTCCCAAAGACACATCATTGCTAGGAGATGCAAGTAGCTGGGATATTTCTCCTTGTCTCAACTTTGCTGTGTGTATTACCAAAGAAAATAAATAGTCAACTTTTACCAATTACACGTCTGACACTTCCCACTTGAGGGCTCTGGTTTTGGCAGGTACTGTGCATCTGAGAGAGTGATTTCTCGCAACTGAAATGCATGAATTTTCATCATTTTACTTATTTTTTTTACTTTGTCTTTTGTTTGAGTTGCAATAGGTGGGCAGTACTCAGTTTCTTTGAGTAACCTTTTAAAGAACTTGTACTTTTCTAGCTGCATACTTTTACTCCTACTTGAGTAATATTTGTACTGAAGTAACAGTACTACTTGATAAAAGGTTTTTGTTACTCCCACTTGTAAGTCTACTAGTGACAAAGTTTTATGGTAGCAATACATTTGTGTTTCTTGCACCACTCCTTCAGCTATCATGCTGTTTTTTTCCTCATGTAATTTCTTGGACCACTACTTTTTACTTCTATTTCTTTTACCTTTGGCTCAGTAGAAATGGGCAATTCTGGGGTGAAATCATCCAAATGATTCTAGTGAAGGTGTATGGATTTTAAAACACAGTGGAGTGTTTCCTGTATTACCACATGGCATCAGAACAGTGTTTTCTGTTTAAAGGGACAGTGTGTAAGATTTTTACCCATTAATTACCGAAATTGAAGATACCCATTCAAAAATCAGTGTTGGGCACGTTACTTTGAAAAAGTAATTAGTTACAGTTACTAGTTACTAACCCAAAAAAGTAACTGAGTTAGTAACTGAGTTACTACACTATAAAAGTAAGTAGTTACCTAGGAAAGCAACTAATGCGTTACTTTTTTTTTTGGTTAAAAAATGTCAAATAATTTGGATTTTTTTGACAGTGCATTATACAGCTTTTGCTGCTTGGCTGGCGTGGCTCCGTCACCGTGGCCTTCATTGTTAATAACGGCACCAAGCGTGCGATTATCATCATGGGGCCTGCTTCTTCTGCCCCTTCCTCTCCTCCTCCTCTCCTCTTCCTCCTCCTTTCCTCTTCCTCCTCCTTTCCTCTTCCTCCTCTCCTCCTACTCCTCTCTCCTTCATAGCATGCGATTATCATCATGAGGCCTGCTGGTGGCCACTAGTTTAACAGAAGCGCGCGCCGTCCAGAGATGCTTCATTAAATTCGAGTTGCTTATATTGGACGTGGACAAAGTCTTTGGTCTTTGACACAATGAGCACGTAACATGTACGTTTTTACCTTTTACCTCGACGAGGTTAAAATACTGCCTATACTTCTGTCTTCGACTCGGGACTCGCCATCTGACACGGGGTGTGTGTATTGTGTGTGTGTGCTGGGATTGTGTGTAGAACCCGCCCACTGAGTGTCTCTGGTTGGCTCAACATGAAATCTTACTCTGTTTTAGCCAATCATCATTACTTATCCCGCCCTTACGAAAGGGAGAAAAAAAAAAATCCCCTGTGCCTATGCGAGTCGCGCACATGATGCCAGTTTCAAAATGAGTAGGTTCAGTAACGCGGTAACGCGCCGTTTAGTAGCGGTAATTGAGTTCCTTTATTTTAAAAGTAATGGTTACAGTATTAGTTACTGTCAACAGTAACTGCGTTACAGTAACGCGTTATTAGTAACGCGTTACTGCACAACACTGTCAAAAATACATTGTTTTCCAAGCCTTTTCACTTCCATCATGAAATCAAAGTATTCTTTTGGACTTAGATATAGTCACATAAAAGGGGGATCTTCCCCATATTAGAGGCAGCCATTTTGAATACGAGAGCCGCAGAAGGACATTTGGGCTCCGCCTTCGCCTTCAGCAAGGCTCGTGGTTTTGGGTAAACAACGACAAGCATGTTGCTGGATCACACGTCGTAATGGATCTAACACGTGTTTTGGACTAAATTGTTTTACTGGATTTTATTCGCTGGATCCTTACGGACAGATTGAGACCAAGTTTATGGTGAAATACTGAGTTTGACCTGGGCAGAGCCTTCAGCTTTGTGCTTTTCCGTTTTGTGCTTTTCCGTATAAAAGCCCCATGTGCTCGGGGAGAGATTGTTGTGCCGGGAAATGAATTGCATAGTCCAAAAGAGGAGACTGTAAGGTTTCATTTGATGTGTAGATTCTCATGGTACATGATCGGGAATGTGTGTTTTCATGCGAAAAGAAAAAAAAAAGTGAACGGGGCCGCGTTTTATGTATGCAGTAGTGGCACACGGTTCTTGCGCCGGTACGCGAGCTGTCCGCGCTACGGCGCGCCCGGGTGACCCTCGAGGTCTGCCGTAGCTAAAACAGGAAGTGCAATAGCGACTATCCACCTATGTGCCACGAATCATACACACTGGGGCTTTAAGGCTATGTTTATATGATGACGGTCTGAACAGAAGACGCAAAAGTGGCGTTGCATCTTCACTTTCTATTCCACGTTTAGATGAGCATTTTCGGGAGGAAATCTGCGTGCATACGGTGACGCAAAAGTGTGTGGAATTCGATTGGGTATGCATGCCAGGCGGCTAGGTGGTGCTGTGATACATTATCACTATGTCCGGGTGCATGCGTAGAATATTCCTTCTTCTCATCTGCGCCGCAAAAAGCAAAAAAAACATTGCTACATTGATATATGGACCGATGTGACGTGTGACGTGTACGTGACGTCAGCAGATTTGACCAGAATTTTGCGTCTTGGGAAGTGTAGACGAAAACGCTACGGCTGAGCATATTCAAGTTTTCCACTTTGGAGGGCGGTTTCAGTTTTTTGGGTTTTTAAGCCCCCAAAACGCCGTCACCGTCTAAACGAAAGGCACTTCCGATAAAATATGTTGTCATTTTTACCCTGACAGAAGAACACAGCCTAAATATGCAGGATTTCAATTTCCATCAATCTCTATTTTGTTCATCTCTGACCAATAGGTAAAAGGTAGCTGTTAACTTGGAAACTACCACTTCATAGCATCACAAGGTGAAACAGAGCATCTTGAGCTTTGGAGATGTAGACAGATTAATAATAAAGGCTCACTCAAACATGTGTGAATGAAACAAAACACATGAATGAAACAACATAACTGTTTTCGAGGTGGTGACAGCATTCTAACATGGCTAGAAGCTCCAGAAACTCAAGAGCTCAAGAAACAATTTTGTGTAATATAGGACCTTTAATTAGAGTCAGATTATTTTCAAATACCTTTACCTCTCTTACAAATCCGCTTATTTCCTATTGAAAACTAAACTGGTAGCCGTTAGCCTCTGCTCTGGTATCCACTCAGACGCTGCTGAAGGGTGAAGCGATGCTGAAAGGCCAGGACCTTTTATCGGATTTCCTATGGTGGTTATTTAACAATGAAAACAGTGCCTTATGAAGATCAATAGTCTGTGTGGTCATTTAAGATCTGGGCTGCAGCAGCTCGCCGGGGGGCTCCTATTGGAAAACAATGAGCTTTCACAGCAGCGGAGATCGTTCTGCGGAGAACTGAAATACTGACTCAGACCGAGGAGAGCCGGAGCTTTTGTGTGGTGAGGCTGACCTTATGGGTAAAAGGTGGAGCTGTTGTTGTGGTTTTAAGCGTACAATGGGGTTAGTAAAAGATAAAGGGCTGGTCAAATACATACAAATAAGTTTTAGTAAATAATAGTGGGGAAAGGAGTTGACTGTAAGGCTGAACGATTGCAGAAAAACATCAGAATTGCAGTTGCGATTAAAGCTGCGCTGAGTAACTTGTCTGGTACAGGGTCTGTTTCCTTGGAGATGTGCCTAGAATGTTCCACAGTATGGCCAAAAATGTAAGAATCTCCATGGAGACTTGACAGTAAGAATGTTTGTGTGTGTGTGTGCGTGTGTAGTTGAATAAATGCAAAACAGATTAGTTTAATGCCATATTGTGGACAATTTGAGCCAAAGCATTATCATCGCATTATCCATGGAGACAGAAAAGTTACACAGTGCAGCTTTAAGCTTGTCAAAAGTATCAAAAATCAGACAATAATCCTATCTTGAGCTGTATCAGAGCCACATAGACTAGTTTAAGTTAGAGGTGTGCTAGAATATAAAGGAAAAAAACTGGGTATTGTGATACAAAATTTAGTGATAGAGTATCGTTATTAAGGGCTGCTGTATTGATATATCACCATGAATACTTTTTTGGTAGGGGTGTAAAGATTAACCGATTTGGATCGGTTATCGGTCTGTGACCTCTGCGATCTGAGTGTACCGATCAGCGGAGCCCGGATCGGTCCAAATTCACTACGAAAGGTCCGATGCACCGGATTTACAGCCAAGAATCGGTTCTCGGCTCCTGAGCGGTCTCTCTCATGGCGCAGAAGCCGCCTGTGTGTGTCTGCGTTCTTTCGCGAACGGTGGGTGGTTCACTTACCTGGGGTTGAAGCTTATTGGCTGGTTAACTGCCAATGATGTGAGCGGCGCGGGCTGTATGCGGAAGCGAGCACAAAATGTTTGCACTGTATAGCCGTGTCCCAATTCGCATTGTGCGGAGGGCGGGTTTCCCGCCACCTCGTCTCGTCAGGAGATCTACTCTATTGGTAAGCTAAGCTAAGTTTCCTTTCATTGAGCTGTGGTTATCTTAATTTGGTGCGCTACCACTATTTATGGACATGGTTCATTTGCGTGGTTAACTTTTGTGCCAGTGTTGTGTCGCGTTGATAAAACTTTCACTGTCGGTCTGATGTTTCACTGTCGGCTCAGTAGTCTGCATAGCAGCTATAGACCATAATACTAGCGTTTTTATTGTCACGGTTAGTGGATTGGGTGATTTATTTAGACAACATTCATGTATTGGCAATGTATATTTGATTTGGGCTAAAATTGACTTGGCTAATTTACTTTTGCGTGAAAATACAATGTATAATCAGAATTGGTGCATTTCTGTATTTAGATACTTATGATTTGTGTGAATTATATTGAAGATATCGCCCATGCCTAGTTTATTCTATATCAACTTTGCACAGGTAGTGGTTTAACAAATAAATACTGTTATGAAAATGTATTTGGTTCTTAAAAAGAGTGATATTTTGCAGAATGTCACGTGCAATATATTGTTTATTGCAGGTATTTCCATATTGTGATATTATCGTATTGTGAGCCAGTATTGAATCGAATTGTGAGGAATCCTGTGATTCCCAACCCCGCTATATCCCCATGAACCCATATGGAACCAAAGTTAAATCAAAGTGAAAAAAATGTAATTAAAATTAATACATTTGTCCCCAGAATATTGCAAAACTGTAAAATCATTGAACAACTTTTCTTCACTATCAACCATTCAAGTACATTATACCTGGTGTATTCAAATGGCATTATATTGTACTGTAAACTGTAAATTGTTACATATTATACTCCAGAAAAGTTACACAATGCTCCTACCTGGTTTCACAGTACGGTATTAAAGCTTTCTATCAGCATGGAGACCGAAGCAGATCAAGTTACAGGTCAGATCTGTGGAGATGCAACCCCGCTCACAGTCAGAATGTCTTTTTCTAGGTATTTTGAGCTATAAAATCAGCTGTGATTGAATAAAATAAGGTAGAGCTGTTTAATGTCAAGCTGTGGAACAAACCAGGCGGAGGAATGACATATAAACAAGCAGGTGACAAACCCCCAACCGAAAAGTTACATATCGCACCTTCAATGCCTTCTACACACAATGTAGAGATTGAGATGTAAAAATGAGTGATACTGGTTTGGTAGCAGAGCTGAAGCTGTTGTTGATGTGCGTTTGACACAGACGTCTGTACACTGATAAATCCATGTCTGGTGACTGGAGCAGGTGAAGGACGAGACCAGGGCATCTGACCAATCCATGACAAATACATGTTTATGGGGCAATATGTAATTTAAAGAGGAGGTATTTGACTTCTATGGGGTAATAACTGCTAACACATAAACTATTTAGAGCACCATGTTATCTTTTATTGTTTTGAAAGGAAATCAACAAATGAATGTTTTATAAGTTTAACTATCATTTTTGAATGAGCAAAGCGAGCACAGAAAAACTGACAAAATCGCAAAGTAGGTTGCCTCTCTCAGTCTTTCTCTCAATCCCTCTCTCTCTCAATCTCTCTCTCTCAATCTTTCTCTCAATCCCTCTTTCTCTCTCAATCCCTCTCTCTCTCAATCTCTCCCTCTCAATCTCTCTCTCTCTCTCTTAAAGATCCCATGACATGGTACTTCTTGATGCTTTTATATGGTGTCTTAATGGTTCGCTAATACTGTAAATGAATCCTTCTTCAAAATCAACACTCAGTGCATGAGAAAGACCCCTGTACACACACATGGTCAAAAAATATCTCTCTGAACACCTCATTCTGGGCGTTGTTGCTTGAATGCAAATTAGAAGGACAGATAGGTCAGAGCAGTGGGTGGAGGGGGGCCAAATGCGCCGCTGGTTCCTTGTTTTAGCGGTGCGCTGTGCGCTGGCCCCACTCCCGTGTTTTCAATGAAAAAAACACATTTTCACAGAAAATAAAATTAAACCACTGCTGTTTCAGAGGTCCAGAGGCTCAGATAAAGGACTTCCAAGCCTAGAAACACTCACATGTGCCTCCAGGCAAATAAAAAAACGCATTTTGCATTGCGTAGCTCTTTCGCGGTCCAAACTCTCTGGGCGTGATTTACAGAGACGGTGGGTAGACATCCAGACGGGGGGTGGAACTGCATTTTCCGTGTGATGTCAGAAAGTTTCCTTGTTCAGAATCGCCCGTTTGAGCTGTGTTTTTTTCAAACGCAGAAAAGGACCGCAAATGCTCAGTTTAGACATTTACGTTAATGTGAGCTCCCCTACCCTGTTTAGCCCCCCCCCCCATGGGTAAAAGTTGCGAAATGTCTAAACTGAGCATTTGCGGTCCTTTTCTGCATTTGAAAAAAACACAGCTCAAACGGGCGATTCTGAACAAGGCAACTATGTTACGTCACATCGAAAAATGCAGCTCCACCCCCCGTCTGGATGTCTACCCACCGTCTCTGTAAATCACGCCCAGAGAGTTTGGACCGCGAATGAGCTACGCAATGCGAAATGCATTTTTTTATTTGCCCAAAGGCACGTGCGAGTGTTTCTAGGTTCGGAAGTCCTTTATCTGAGCCTCTGGACATCTGAAACAGCAGTGGTTTAATTTTATTTTCTGTGAAAATTTGTTTTTTTCATTGAAACGCCTCTCATTTCTTCCTCCGCGCTTAAAATGCGGAAGTGGGGCCAGCACACAGCGCACCGCTAAAACAAGGAACCAGCGGCACATTTGCCCCCCCCACCCACCCGCTCCTCTAACCTATCTCTGTCCTTCTCATTTGCATTCAAGCAACAAGGCCCAGAATGAGTTGTTCAGAGAGAGATTTTCTGACTCTGACTGTGTACATGTGTCTTTCTCATGCACTGAGTCTTGATTTTGGAGCAGGATTCATTTACAGTATTAGGGAACCATTAAGGCGGCATATAAAAGCATCAAGAAGTACCATGTCATGGGACCTTTAACCTCAGAAAGTGAAAATTTCATGCCATGTGACGTTTAATCCCTCTCTCTCTCAATCTCTCTCTCTCAATCTCTCCCTCTCTCAATCTCTCTCTCTCAAGCTCTGTCTCTCAATCTCTCCCAATCTCTCTCTCTCTCTCAATCTCTCTCTCTCTCTCAATCTCTCTCTCAATCTCTCTCTCTCTCTCAATCTCTTTCAATCTCTCCCAATCTCTCTCTCTCAATCTCTCCCAATCTCTCTCTCTCAATCTCTCCCTCTCTCAATCTCTCTCTCACTCTCTCTCTCTCCCACTCTCAATCTCTCTCTCTCTCTCAATCTCTCTCCCTCAATCTCTCTCTCTCAATCTCTCCCTCTCAATCTCTCTCTCTCCATCTCTCCCTCTCTCAATCTCTCTCTCAGTCTCTCCCTCTCTCAATCTCTCTCAATCTCTCTCTCCCAGTCTCTCTCAATATCCCTCTCTCTCAATCTCTCTCTCATTAAATTAAAATGTGATTAATTAGATTAATTAATTAATTAATTAATTACAAATCCTGTAATTAATTAGATTTTTTTTTAATTGCCTGACAGCACTAATTATAATCAGTGTGCATATGAATAATGAAACACATCGCATCAGGTTTGTCAAGTTGTTGTGTACAGATTTGTGTCATGCCTTTGTATATTTACAGAGAACTGTCGTGTGGGAGTGTGGGTGATTAGTTTGTGGGCGGAGCATTGGACAGAATATTACAGCTAATCATTAGGAGAGTTTAAATAAGGCTCAGGAGAGATCACTAAATTACTCAAACATGCATGGATGACGTCTAAAACCTCTTCAGGCATATTTTTGAGGGAACCTTATAACATAATGATAATGTTTCTGACTGACAACCTCCTAAAAACAAACAAATACCTAATAATTAATTAATGACACACGCTGTGAACTTAATTTTGTGATTATACCTAAGATAAATGTCATGCTGACTTCTCTATCTTTATATGTTCCATTCTAAATATTTTGTGAAATATTGTCAAGCTAAAAATGCTCTGTTCCACCTTTTGACATCACGAAGAAGTAGTTTTCAAGTTTAACAGCTTCCTTTTAAAGGAAAAGTAACGTTTTTTTTACAATCTTTGGTGTCAATTGGAGCAGTTTTGAAGAAGTTATGTTGTAGCCGTTCTGTTCTACTAATGATCCCGTATCCGTTAGCGTGAGTGCTCGGGGCACTGATTTGCGGTCTCCAAATAACACAAACTTTAGCACTTTTCAAATCACAGAAGATCGCTGTGTCAGGGTAGACTTTTAGTGGATTCCAAAACGGCCTGAAACCCGATATCGCAACAGAAAAGTAAAGTTCAGAGCGGAGTTAGCTTCTTTCGGACTAGCGGTGTTTACAAAACAGCTGAGTTCACGCATGCGCACTGTCCTCTCTGATGACGTCATCAAATGAAACTATAGCTGGATATCGGGTTTCAGGCCGTTTTGGAATCCACTAAAAGTCTACCCTGACACAGCGATCTTCTGTGATTTGAAAAGTGCTAAAGTTTGTGTTATTTGGACACCGCAAAGTAATGCCCCGAGCACCATGTTAACGGATACGGGATCATTAGTAGAACAGAACGGCTACAACATAACTTCTGCGATACTGCTCCAATTGACACCAGACTGCTATGGGTGAGTAAAACTACTTGTTTTATTGCCGAAAGAAGGCTCAGATTGTAAAAAAAAACTTTACTTTTCCTTTAACTTTTGTTTAGAAGAGATTGGCAATTCCAGGACTGAAAGTACATGAAGTTTAAAAACACAGTGGAGTGCTTCTTATATTAGACTTAGACTTACAGTAGACAAACTTTATTGATCCACAAGGGAGTGAGTTATAAAAGTTATAAAATGAAACCAGGGGGGATGGTGGAAGGGCAGGGCAGAATTTGAAGGTACTTTGTTAATATGGAAATGCTTTTATAACTAAAAGTCCATATTATTCAATAATGCACAGGATAATATGTTATCACACACAGTCTTGGTTTAGTCTTGGTTTAGTCCTGGTTTAGTCCTGGTTTAGTTCTGGTTTAGTCCTGGTTTAGACCTGGTTTAGTCCTGGCTTAGTCTTGGTTTAGACCTGGTTTAGTTTTGGTTAAGTCCTGGTTTAGTCCCGGTTTAGTCCTGGTTTAGACCCGGTTTAGATCTGGTTTAGTCTTGGCTTAGTCCTGGTTTAGACCTGGTTTAGTCCTAGTTTAGACCTGGTTTAGTCCTGGTTTAGTGCTGGTTTAGACCCGGTTTAGATCTGGTTTAGTCTTGGCTTAGTCCTGGTTTAGACCTGGTTTAGTCCTGGCTTAGTCTTGGTTTAGACCTGGTTTAGTTTTGGTTAAGTCCTGGTTTAGTCCTGGTTTAGTCCCGGTTTAGTCCTGGTTTAGACCCGGTTTAGATCTGGTTTAGTTCTGGTTTAGTCCTGGTTTAGTTCTGGTTTAGTCCTGCTCTAGTCCTGGTTTAGTTCTGGTTTAGACCTGGTTTAGTCTTGGTTTAGTCCTGGTTTAATTCTGGTTTAGTCCTGGTTTAGTTCTGGTTTAGTCCTGGTCTAGTCCTGGTTTAGTTCTGGTTTAGACCTGGTTTAGACCTGGTTTAGTCCTGGTTTAGTCCCAGTTGAATCCTGGTTTAGACCCGGTTTAGACCTGGTTTAGTCTTGGTTTAGTCCTGGTTTAGTTCTGGTTTAGTCCTGGTTTAGTCCTGGTTTAGTTCTGGTTTTTTAACGGATTCATGTAAGAGTCTGGTTAATGCACCGCGTCTCACCGCGGGCAGTTCGGCTCTGGGCCGCGCGTATTCCGCGCGTAATCCGTCGGGGGGGACACGTTACGCACAGACGGAGACACCGGGACTGAGGCTCAGGACGTGCCCGGGGGACGGCGCGTCTGCTCCGGCCTCCGCTCGGACCGCATGGTCGGGAGCAGACGCGCCGTCCCGAGTTTTTTTTTGCTGAAAACGCGGGGAGCCTGCATAAACTAAGCCACACAGACCGATTTTCTGGGCAAAGAAAAAAAAAAAAGAAATCAGCGTGAGAAATGCCATGTGTGGCGTGTGAGCGTGTGAACACGTCGAATTGCGTGTGTCACACTCTCAATGCGTGAGACTTGAGAGCCCTGCTGTTACATAAGGGTGACCACATGACATGGAACAGAAAGAAGAAATCAGCCTAAATATGCAGGGTTTGCGTTCACAAAACAAAACACAACTCCAGGTATGTTTTTGATCAGAAAATAGCGAAGTACGGGCCCTTTACTGACCTCTCCAAGTATTTATATTTATCCATTTCTTACTGTGTTAACCTGGGGACAAGTTATAACAGAACACTATTGATAAACAGTCGAGTGGATCTGTCCTGCTGGAACAGAGGTGTTGCTCGTTTAATCAGTCCATCACCTGGTTTAGTCTTACACCTCCCCTCCTCTCTCCATCTTCTCCCTCTTTTCCCCCTCCTCTTTCCTTCCTCTTGCCCTTCTCTCCATCCTCTCTCCCTATCCCGTCCTCCTCTTTCTACTTTCTCACATCCTCTCTCCCCCCTTCTCTTTCCTTTCTGTCCACCCTCTCTCTCCTTTCACTCCACTCTCTTATCCTCCCTCCTCTCTCATTCTCTCCCCCTTCTCCTCTTCTTCTGGTGCTTTTTTCTTCCTGACAACAACTGGATCAAGTACAAAATCCGTCAGCTCTCATATGTGTCGCTATCGAACGCAGAAAACAAAGATGAGGAGGTTTGGAGCTGAAGAGCCACTTGTGAGAATGAAAAGAAATGAAAAGATGGCCGTCAGACACTGGACCAGCGCCTAACCCTTCAAAAAGGACTGTCTTTAACATTTACTCTCGTAGAACAGAGGTACAAGGATGCCAGAAGTGCACTGAAATAAAATAAAACTACAAAACTACATCCAGTGGAAAATCATGAAGAAAATCTGCCTTTTCGTCCAGTTTACTTTCCCAAAATTGTGTTTTGTAATATATTTTCTTGCGATATTGTGTATATAAGCCAATATTCCGATATCAGTATTTTACAATATATAGTGCAGCCATAGTATTTATGAAAATTTATATCAAGAAAAGTAGAAAATAGTGATTAAAAAGATCTTTGTGTTTTTCAGTTTAAATTGTTTGCATAATTTTTAAGAAGGAAATAATTATTCCTACCTTTCCTTTAATCCACTATGGAATTATAGTAATAAGGTGATAAGTAGCAATTTTGTTACTACTTCAGCTACAATGTTCCACAGTATAGGATTAAACGTCATGTATCTGGCATTTATTCAAATAGAAGAGTCTATATATCTTGAAATATACTGTATGCATTGTTATGGTCTCACCTTCTTGTGTCCACGGACATAGATTTGTTTCATACTGTGGAACATTCCAAGCAAAACTATTGCCATGGAGACGAGCAGGAGATGGCATATCCAAAAGTAAATACACAAATGTTGAACTTGTGAATTTCTATTAACTGGACCCTAGAACTCACTCACAACGCTTACAGGTAAAAACGACAAAATATTTTATCAGAAGTGCCTTTCGTTTAGAAGGTGACGGTGTTTTGGGAGCTTAAAAATGCAAAAAATCTGAAACCGCCCTGCAAAGTGGAAAACTTGAATAAAAGCCTTAGCGCTTTCGTCTACAATGCCCAAGACGCAAAACTCTGGTCAAATCTGCTGACGTCGCGTACGCATTTACGTCACATCGGTCCATAATTCAGTGTACTTTGTTTGGAAGGACTCCCAGTCCACACCTTGTTGCGCCTTCGTTGCTTTGTAGTCTAACGTGGTCTGATAATTGAACTTCTTCGTCTGACCACACAATTTTTTTTTTTTTTGCTACCGGTAGCCATGTTTTGTTTTGCTTTTTGTGGCGCAGATGAGAAGAATGAAGATTCTACACATGCGAGTGGACATAGTGATAATGTATCACACCTGGCATGCATGCCCAATCGAATTCCACACACTTCTGCGTCACTGTATGCACACAGATTTCCTCCCGAAAACGCTTGTCTAAACGTGGAATAAAAAGTAAAGACGCGATGCCACTTTTGCGTCTTCTGTTCAGACAGTCATCATATAAACGTAGCCTGAATTACAACCAAAATTTACACTTTAACAATATTAATTTGACCTTTGACTTCCCCCCATTATGTATAAAACATTATAGGCTTATAGAATGGGTTGGTGAAAGCAGATTTTCTTTTTTTCTGAGAACTCAAGACTCTAATGCAGGACAATACATAATTACTCAAACATGCATGAATCGAAATCTATTCAAATCAATCTTACTCAAAAATGAGTAGGATAATGATGAAGGAATACTGTTACAAGATGGTCCAAAGCTGATAAAAGTCCATTTTACATGCCCCCTTTAAAAGTAATAATACTGCATCAATCTGGCTGTTCTGTCGTGCTCGGACATTATCTAACCATGCAAACACATGGATTTCTGTGCAAACTGGGTCACGTATTAGCAGCGCTGCAATCACGGACACAGCCTATGGTTCTGATCGGTGAGCTGAGCTTGAAGGTCCTATAATTACACAAAATGGATTCTTGTGAGCTTTAAACCACGTTATAATGCTGTTACTTCATTGTAAACATTCCCGGAGTTGTTTTGTTTCATTCGTATGCCTGAGTAATCCTTTATAATCAGTCTGTCTACATCTCCAAAGCTCAAAATGCTCTGTTCCACCTTGTGATGATACAAAGCAGTAGCATTCAAGTCAACATACCTTTTACCTTTTGTTAGATTGCCAATTCTAGCACTGAAATTATCCAAATAATTCTAGTGAAGGTGTATGGGGTTTAAAAACACAGTGGAGCACTTCCTGTATTACTACATGCATGAACAAAACACAACTCCGGGTATGTTTCTGATGAAGGAATAATATTATAACATAGAAAATAGCATAATACGGGCCCTTTAAGAGGAGGAGTGGAGAGTGTCAGGGCTTTGGCAGGAACTCAATAGGACTGTAATGAGGAGCAGACCCGGCTCAGAGTCAGGAGGATCAGTGTTGAGGATAACAGAGGACAGGACGGGTGCATGTGTGACCTTTGAACTCGCTCAGTGAATTATACAGATTCTGAGGGTGACCTGTAAAGATGAAACTGAAGAAGGTGACATGTATTGACAAGGTTCTAAGTTCATGTCGTTTAATACTGCTATGTCCTAATGTCAAAGCTGGATTGGATGTAAGAGTACTGTTACTTCAAAATAATATTACTCAGAAATACATAGTTAACACTTAAATGACACTGATACTGCTGCTTAAATAGTTTACTGTACTTTTGCTACAGATATATGTCGTGTTTTAGTCATGGTGTTTATTGTCTTGTTTATCAGATGTTTTATGTGCACTCTGGGCGTAGGGGGTGTGAGTTTCAGAAATTGGGTCCGAAGGAGGTCTGAAGGAAGGCATTGCTCTAGATTGAGGTTATTCAGCATTTTAATGTAAAAATAGCAGAATACAAACGAAATGGTGACGTCAGACATCTTCAGCATTCATGTTGTCAGCTTTAGCAGGCCCTCAGAGAAGAGACATCGGCCGTGAAGAGGGACGTGAAGAGACCTCCCCAGTGGGGGTCAGATCACACACACACACACACACACAAATGACCACCAAGGGACTGTCTTTAAATACAGTACAGACTGTTGAATACATATGACATCAGCAACAGCTAACCTATAGAAGAATAGCTCCTTAAATACTGAACAAAGAACAACACTTCAAACAGAATGCCATTTGGCCACTGGAGTCAGAAACCCCTGGAGATAACACCCAAAGTTAGTTTACAGCCTTTTACAACCAATAGCCACAAGTGAGGTATACAACATATGGTGAAACAAATGGTGAGGTGAGACGGTTCTCAGTAACACTTAAAATCCAGGAATAGACTAGAATATGAAGAACACTTCAATAATAAAATAATAAATCTCACAGGGGCGCTGCAATTTCAAATCCTGTGTGTGCAACCTGTACATATGGTTTTTGACAATAAAGCTGACTTTGAACTTTGAACAAAGTTGTTCAAGTAAATACTCAAGCAAGAGTTAAAAAGTACCTCAGGGAACTACTCAATAGAATAATAGAAATAGTAACAGAATAAAAGTTGAACATGACATCTTGTTTTTAAAGGTCCCATGGCATGTAATTTTCACTTTCTGAGGTTTTTGAACGTTAATGTGAGCTCCCCTACCCTGTTTAGGCCCCCCCCATGGTTAAAAGTTGCGAAATGTCTAAACTGAGCATTTGCGATCCTTTTCTGCGTTACAAAAAATCAGAGCTCACACGGGCGATTTTGAACAAGGCACCTTATTGACGTCAGATCGAAAAAAGAAATGCAAATGCAGTTCCACCCCCGTCTGTCTGTACTCAGCATCTCTGTAAATCACGCCCAGAGAGTTTGGACTGCGAATGCGCTAGGCAATGCGAAATGCGTTTTTTTATTTGCCTGGAGGCACGTCCGAGTGTTTCTAGGCTCGGAAGTCCTTTATCTGAGCCTCTGGACCTTTGAACAGCAGTGGTTTAATATTATTTTCTGTGGAAATGTGTTTATTTTTCAATGGAACGCTTCAAATCTCTCCCCCCGTGCAAAAACACGGAAATGGATCAGCTGAGAGCTGAGAGCGAGAGCGGAGAGTTTGGCCACGCCCCCACCCTCTACTATAGGCCAGCTCTTTTCTCCTCATTTGCATTCAAGCAACAATGCCCATAATGGCCTGTTCAGAGAGAGAAAAAATACTCTTTCTCATCTTATCTCCAGGGCTCTCAAGTTTTGAGCGGGGTCGTGCGTGTGACTGTAATTTCCGAGGACGGGGGGGGGGCGCGCTTGAATTGCGTGAGAAATGCCGTGTGAGCGTGTGAACACGTCGAATTGCGTGTTGAGAGCCCTGTTTGTCTAAAGAGCAAACTTAAACTACAAAGCAACTAATGAGAGTTATATAAATGAAGTTATTACCTGATGGTTCTCCGTTTGTTTTATCATCACCGCACTTTGTCAGTGCGCGCTGAGAGGGTTGGGGAGGAGGGAGCGGGGCGGGGGGCTAGCGGGACATTTTTAACGGATTCATGTAAGAGTCTGGTTAATGCACCGGGCCCGCGTCTCACCGCGTCTCACCACGGGCAGTTCGGCTCTGGGCCGCGCGTATTCCGCGCGTAAGCCGTCGGGGGGGACACGTTACGCACAGACGGAGACACGGGGACTGGAGTCGGTGCGTCTCAGAGGAGACGTGGCACCGGGACTGAGGCTCAGGACGGGGGGAGCAGACGCGCCGTCCCCCCCTCCCCCTGCTCCCCCGGAGCTCCCCCGGAGCAGGGGGAGGGGGCGGCGCTGAAAACGCGCGGAGCCTGCATAAACTAAGCCACACAGACCGATTTTCTGGGCACAAAAAAATAAAAAATAACAAAAATAACACAAATCAGCGTGAGAAATGCCATGTGTGGCGTGTGCGCGTGTGAATACGTCGAATTGCGTGTCTCACACTCTCAATGCGTGAGCCTTGAGAGCCCTGTATCTCTGTTTCTCATGCACTGAGTGTTGATTTTGAAGGATTCATTTACAGTATTAGGGAACCATTAAGGAGCCATATAAAAGCATCAAGAAGTACCATGTCATGGGATCTTTAAAGAGAATGTTAAAGGTAATGCAACTGAAACATGAAAGCTGAACTAAGTGACACGTTACCTCATTAAAGGTGCATTGTATAACTTGAAAATGGACGGATGGATCGATGGAATGTTACAAGTTACAAGTCAGATCTGTGGAGAGGCAACCCCTCAGACATAATACATGTTTTTAAATTGTTTTTTGAGCCAAATAACCACCTGTAATTATGTAATAAATGTATAGTAAGGTAGAGCTGTTTAATGTCATACTGCGTAACATTCCAGCACTGCTGGACCCCAAACTAAAAAGCTACATAGTGTACCTTTAACTTACCTAGATTTAGCTTTTTGCCACGAAGAGTTATAAAAAAGAAATCACATCTGAAGAAAATCTACTACTACTACTACTACTACTACTACTGCTGCTGCTGCTACTACTAATACTACTACTACTACTACTGCTGCTGCTGCTACTACTACTACTACTACTACTACTACTACTACTACTACTTCTGCTGCTGCTGCTACTACTACTACCAGGGCTCTCAAGTCTCACGCATTGAGAGTGTGACACATGCACACACATGGCATTTCTCACGCTGATTTTTTAAATTTTTTTTATTGTGCCCAGAAAATCGGTCTGTGTGGCTCAGTTTATGCAGGCACCGCGCGTTTTCAGCGAAAAAAACTCCCCCCCTCCTCCCTGCCCCGCTCCCTCCTCCCCGCCCCGCTCAGCGAGTGTCAAAGCGCGCACTGCACTGGACAGCGACAGAACACGAAGAATGACAAAACGGTGATGATAAAACAAACTGAGAACCATCAGGTAGGCCTAATAACTTCATTAGTTGCTTTGTAGTTAAAGTTTGCTCACGGCATTTCTCATTTCTCACGCAATTCAAGCGCCCCCCCCCCCCCCCTAGGGAAAAATTGTTCACTCACGCACCCCCCCCCCCCGCTCCTCGGAAATTACACAGTCTCACGCACCCCGCTCAAAACTTCAGAGCCCTGACTACTACTACAACTTGTACTACTACTACTACTACTTGTACTACTACTACTACTACTACTACTTGTACTACTACTACTACTACTACTACTACTACTACTACTTCTGCTGCTACTACTGCTGCTGCTACTACTATTTCTACTACTACTACTACTACTCACACTGGGAAGAGTAAACAATAACCAAGACAGCTACCGATACATATTATACTATAATAATAATAATAATAATAATAATAATAATAATAATAGTAGTAGTAGTAGTAGTAGTAGTAGTAGTAGTAGTAGTAGTAGTAGTAGTAGTAGTAGTAGTAGTAGTAGTAGTAGTCCTGTGTACCTGGTTCAGAGTTAGATCGGGTCCTGGCCAGTCTCATTTATAAGCCCTGAGCAGAACACAGACAGTAGCCCTGAGAGAGCGGCACATGGGATGACCCAAGAACCTGGACAAAATTAGACCCAACTGGGGCACCTAGTTACCCACTCATTCTTTAAAATCACATCCTTATTCTTACATTGAATACTGTTCGAGTATGGAATCTCCTTAGTGTTTTAAAGTATGAAAGTATGGATTCAAATATTGGATAAAAAGAATTGCTGTGCTTGTGTCCACTATATACTAGTAATTAAGTCTTATTTAACAACACTCTCTTGTGTCTAAGTCAAAGTGTGAAAGAAGTGGACAAAGGGAGTATGAACTAAGGGAGTGACATCGCCCAGTCAAATGAACTTCACTGAGGCTTGCAGTAATAGGGGCAGATTTGGAGCCAGTTTCATATTAGGAATTGATTTACAGACAAAATAGCAAAATAAGTCATGTGGAGTGGGTTAATACGAACATTTTGAGACCCAAGTGAGGAGCCTTTTCATAATACAAAGTGAATTGGAAACAGAGTCCATGAAGCTGGAGGAGAACACTATTTAGCTATGCCCATTTCTGCAAGTATACTAGTATATAAAAATGTATACCTACAAGTAAGCTAAAATATACAAATACAGCTCTGGAAAAAAAAGACCACTGCATTTTTTTTTTTCTGAAATCCTCATCTCTACATGTATTACAGCCCTAAACTCTAAACGATAATATTTTTATTTGGAATTAGAGGGAAATGTTGTCAGTAGTTTATAGACTCAAACAAAAATGTTCCTTTTGCCCAAACACATACCTATAAGTAGTAAAATCAGAAAAACTGATAATTTTACAGTGGTCTCTTATTTTTTCCAGAGCTGTAATATAGTAATACCCTGTACCCTGCACTTGTATTCCTATTTACCATAGTTCTCTTTCTCCTCCACCCTTTGTAGTTATCTGTGCCAGTACCAGTACCTCTGAGCCACAGCCTGGTCTTTGGAGGCACGCCCCCTGCTCCTCCTGCTCCTCACCGTCCCAGAGATGGTTGGATTCCCTGGGACTTCCTCCACCCAGAGCACTCCCCATTAAGATCCCGGCTCATTATCTGCCTCAGTGGGGATTATTTAAAACTGTACTGTTAGCAGTGCTGGATGAGGATTTCCATATGGTTTATTCAGTTATACAGCTCAGACAGGATCAAATATAAAGAAAAAAACAAATAAATAAAATTGCAAATCTGCCATGTTTATACAATATGTCAGTGTGCAAAATGTCCTTAGAGATACATTAGCCCAAACAGCTTAAGAATATGTTTGCATGAACGCTAAGTTTAGTATGTAGCATTCTAAAATCCAAAGCACAAATCCTCTGTTCCACCTTGTGATGTCATACAATGGTAGTTTTAATGTTAATTGCCATTTTTAGCCTCAAATTAACTATTTACTGTCTAATACTCTAGAATAACCTTTTTTTTATTTTTTTTTTTTAACTTTTGTACAGTTGAGTTATCGATAAAAAAATCTGCAATTTCAAGGAGTGACGCAGTTTCATTGAGTCTAAAACAACAGCTATAACTTCAAAATTAGGCCATCCAGGGTGAAATGATCAAAATGATTCTAGTGAACGTGTATGGAGTTTAAAAACATAGTGAAGCAATTCTTGTATCACCACATAATGACATCACAAGGGGGAACAGAGTGCTTTTATGTTTGAGAGAAGGAGAAAACAATCCCGCACTCCGTCTTACTTGCAAAATGAGACGTTTATTAAGACATGCAACGTTTCGGCCCTAGGCCTTCATCAGGCAAAATGGAGTAAGCTAAAGGTGGCCATCTTAAATACGGTGTGGCAAGCACCCTAGGGTGACAGGTCGTGAATGAACAGTGCACCCAAAACAAAATAATTCAAAATCCAAAGGCAATCAATCAAAATAGTGTAATGTAACTAATAATAATAATAATAATAATAATAATAATAATAATAATAATAATAATAGTCATAAAACAATAATTGAAAAATAAAGCTGGAGAATATTCGAATATATATAGATATAGTTAATCTGCACCCAACTATAGAATGAGACTGGCGTGCTATATACATATCTACATATACACAGTGAATCTTATAATACAGCCCACATACAACCCAACAGAAGCAAGAACATAATGATTATTTACAATACAATATTTACAAAAAAAATGCTCAAATTAAAGTCATCATTGAGACCTTTTGGAGCTAAAGTTTGGAGGGTATGGATCCAATATGCCTCCCTTTGTTTGAGAAGGCGGTCGTGGTCCCCTCCTCTGAGCGGACGGGGGACAAGCTCAATGCCACAGAACCGGAGTGAAGAAATGTCATGTCTATGGTCATTAAAATGTACCGCTACAGGATAGTCTCTGTCATTCCTTCTCTTGGAGCTCTTATGCTCACTCATTCTTTGTTTGAGTTTCCTGGTGGTCTTGCCTATATAAGCCAGGCCACATGGACATCTCAGCATGTAGACAACATGTGTGGATGCACATGTGATGACACTTTTGATTGGATATTTCTTTCCAGTGTGGGGGTGTAGAAAGTGGTCAGTTTTAGTTGTGTTTAGTTGTGGTCCGTTTTAGTTGTGCCACAGCGGTAGTTGCCATTAGGTAAAGGATGTAACAGAGATTGGGAGGATGATTTTGATTTGTTTGTGAAATTAGCACGTACCAGATAATCTCTAAGATTTTTACCCCCTTTTATTTACAAAAAGAGGTGGATATTTGAAAATGGATGAGATTTCCGGGTCTGATTTCAAAATGTGCCAATGTTTTAGGAAGATAGATTTGATTGCAGGAGTGTGGGTAGAATATTGGGTGATGCAGGTTACAGAAAATGTTTTTTAATAAATCTGTCCGAGATTTGTGCAGCGCCCGCTCATAGGCATCATTAACCCAAGGCATAGGATACCCTCGTTGGTAAAATCTCTCTTTCATGTCAGTGGCTTGTTGAATATAGTCCTCAGTGGAATGCCAAATTCTTCTTAATCGATAAAATTAACTTATGGGTAAACCTCTTTTAAGGGGAGTAGGATGGAAGCTAGAGGCCAACAGTAGTGTGTTTTTATCAGTTTCTTTACGATACAATGAAGTAATGATGTTGCCATTGTCCTTTTTTACCCACATGTCCAAAAAACTTACTTTATCAAAACTGAATTGTGAAGTGAATTGAAGGTTACGGTTAAAACTGTTTAGAAGCAACACAAAACTTTCCAGCTGTTCAATGCTGCCATGAAATATGCAAAAAAATGTCGTCAATGTATCTGAACCATTTAATAATGTTTGATAGGTATATGTTTGAGAGAAGAACAGAGTCCAGGACGCAGGATTCGTACAACTCTGTATGTGTTTGTGATAAGGAAACAACATTATAACATAGATCAAAAACAGCGCAATATAGGCCCACCAAATGCTTTTCTTTATGGAGATGTTATTGCTTTGTCTGAAATGTTTCACAGTATGGCATTAAACCTTTCTATCTACATAAAGACCAAACCAGACCAAGTTACAGGTCAGATCTGTGGAGAGGCAACCCAGCTCAATCAGAATGCGTATTTTAGGTATTTTTGAGCTATAAAACCATCTGCAATTGTACAAATATAAAGCAGAGCTTTTTAAGATATTTTTTTAATCTTTATTTTTAATGCACATTCTATTGCATATTTTACTGCTACATCTTCCATTGCACATTTTGATGTACACAGCACATTTTTGGACATCTGTAAAAAGGTACATGTATTTATTTATTCTTTGCACTACTTTTAGATTTTGTTTTAGTTTTTGGATTGTCTTTATATTGTAATTTGTGCACTGTTTTTTTGCACTGCTTGGCCAAGGAGAAACTAAATTTCACTTCATTTTAAGTAAATTTCTCCTGTGTGAGATCAATAAAGTCTTATCTTATAAAGTCTTATCTTATTTTATGTCCAACACATATGGCAAATTGACAATAAAGATGATTTTGACTTGACTTGGACTTAATGCCATACTGTGGAACATTCCAGTCAGAGCAATAACATATCCATAGAAACAAGCAGGTGGACCCCCAATCAAACAGGTACACAGTTCACTTTTAACATAACTTACACCATCATTACAAGTTTTGCTGTTTGTGAATCATATTAAACTTTCTTGCTGTATAATGGGCATGAAAACCTGCTCCATTTGTTTACACTGAGAAGTTATGGCCCGTAAAGGCTGTTTATACTGGCTGGCTGTTTCCACCGTGCTGTCTGCAGTTATCAGTACACGCCGTATATACCTGCTGCTTTATGCTGGTGCGGTGGAGCGAGTTGTAGGCCGGATCTGACTCTCTCTGATGTGACGATTCAATAAAGACCTCTAACAGTGCGCATAATGAGTCATGTTTAATTCTCTCTCCATTGCTGCTCGGTGCCTCACACTGGTATCTTCTATTGGCAGGCTGTTTAATGCAACTTATTCAGGTCAGTTTGGATGTGCAGGGGAATACAGACAGATGTTAAACTCTGGTAATGAAAAAATGGGGTCAAATATATGTTAGTGAACAATGGAAAGTGTTGGAAATCTGTATACTTGATTGTTTTTTTCCCCTTGATTGGGCATTTTTGGGGTTTTAAATTTTACTTCCCGGTTGGAAAAAATGACATCACACTAGAGAATTCCACAACCATGTAGCACACTGAGCCAAAACTCATCTAATGTACACAGAAATTATTATCTGACAAATAAAAGTGTAGGAAAAGACCTTTATTTTGGTGAAATAATGTTTAAAGAAACAGGAAAATGTGTTTTGTAAGTAAAAGATTTGTCAAACTTTTTAGATACTGTAAATTCTCCCTAGTGTGACGTCATCAATAAGGAACTCTCTACTTACTGTAATTTTCAACATATTTTTCAAAATTTCTTCTCAAATTTCTTCTTTATTGGTGTAAAACATAATTTCATTTATATATCATTTATATTTACAACATGGATTATTCCACCAGATGAAGTGCAAAGTAGAGAAACGTCAAAACTTGACATACACACTTTAAAGGTCTTGTAAACAACCAAACACTGCAGAAAGTTGAAAAGTTAAAATTGTTGGTGAAGTTCACAGAATGTCAGTGTTACTTCACGGAACAATAAATATTTTGGATTTCTTTACATTTTTGACATGTTGACACCATGCATTAGCTGCATGGTGGCAACATATGTGACACCACAAAACCCCCAATTCAGGAACTTTATTTGAAAAAGCAGTATGGGGTATGTCTAATAATGTAAAAATACATGTCTGATTGGAATTTGGCAGTTTTGTACAAAAAACTTTTTTCTATGCAAGAAAGGGTTATTATGCTACTGTTTTTAATTAAAAAAAATGTTTCAATCCTCTATGCATGACCCAGACTTATTTCAACAATCACAAGAAAGTACAGAGAAGTGGATGGAGATAGGGGGTAGGGGGAAAGCACTCAAATTCAAATCCAGGACGATATAGGATTGTAGACATGCATGAATCATTTGATGAGGGGAATACAGTGGTTACAAACTCAAAAGACTCAAGTTTACATAACATGGTGGCCACACCAGCTTGTCAAAGCCTGATCTTGTCAGATCTCAGAAGCTAAGCAGAGTCGGGTCTGGGTAGTACTTGGATGGGAGACTGCTGGGAATACTTAGGCAAGACACTTCACCCACATCACCTAGTACGAAAGTGTGAGAGAGAGTTGGTGGTGGTTGGAAGGGATGATGGTGCAGACTGACAGCCTTGCTTCATTCAGTCTACCCCAAGACAGCTGTGAGTATATAGTAGCTTACACCACCAAGTACGGAGTAAGTGAGTGAATGAATGAATAAAATGTGCTTTGGGTGTCTTGAAAAGTGCTATATGAATCCCATAATAGTATTAATAATAATAATTAACATGTCACCTTTAAAGAGGAGGTTTTCAATTCTATAGGTATTAATTATTAACACACACAGAAACATATTTAAATCACTGTGTTACACATGAGAGCATGGCTGAGGCTTTGGAGTATTGTACTGCTGCTAACCACAAAGAGGGCTGGAATAGGTCCTGGGAGAGATTGCAAAACCACTCAAACATGACATCTAAAACCTCTTCAGACATGTTTTTAATGAGGGAGCAACATTATAACATGGTAGAAAGATGAAAAAAAGTACATTTTGAATGGTAATCAATGACAGCCTATAGATGTCTTAAAGGTTGTATGGAGAATTTTTGTTTGTTTGTTTCAAATTGTGAATGAAAGTGCAAAAATAGCATTAAAGAGGTGAAGCAGCCTTGTAATTATGATGGCCAAAATCCATAACGTGGTGGGGCCAGCTAAACATTAGCCAATAGATAATAAGGCTACCTCGTCAATCAAACTCCCTACGTTTTTAGCGTAACTGACGTACGCCTCTCGGGCACTCAAACAAACAAACAAACAAACAAACATTATTTATAAAGCGCTTTTCATACAAGATGTAACACAAAGCGCTCGCTTCACATATGCAAGATGCTGTTTACTCGACCATCGAACTGTAGCTTCTTCGCAGTTAGCACAAAGTTTGTTGCGATGGCAGACAAGAATCCACTACCAATTAGCTGCAAAAGAATGTCCGTTTTTGAGGTTGCTGAAAGAAGAAGAGAAGGGGAAAAGGAGCGAAGCTAAACTAAGGTGATTCTTGGAGATTCCTTCCAGTGATGTTGTGCACTGAGGCCAACAAAACTACTAAAGACTGACGCGTTGGTCGTTAAATTACTTCTGGACAGGTAACTTCAACAGCAACTCGTTCAGCAAATCTGAACGCACACCACCTGTAAACGAACATGATTTTTTCTAGCGTAAGGAGGAGACAGGATGAGGGGTTTCTACTTTGGAAGCTGTGTATTTCTCTTTCCTTCGAATATCCTCTATACAACCTTTACAACATGTTCAGTAGCATTGTGTTCTCTTACCACTTCAATCAAGAAACGCTCTGGATTATTCAAGTGAAAAATAATTGCGTAGTTGTTTCTTACTGAGCATTAAAAGCATTCAAATCCTATGATGGTGTAGCTCCTTTTACCAAGAGGACTGACTCATACCACCATTTGCACTGAGTAGCAGGGATCAAAGCCAAGAACAATTGACAAAAACTCTTCTGAAATTGAGAGTGGCGAAATGAAATTGGAACATTGTTCATCTGCGCGTGTGTCAACTCCTGCTCCATTGGTCCAATCTGCATACTTATTACGAGCTTTATTAATTTCAAATGCCAAAGCGTGGAATATAATGTAGCCCAAATGTCATGCTTTTTGCAAACCGACCTGCGCTAGACACTTCTCTGAAAGGAACAGTCTTGTCTCCTATCTCCTATTTCCTGTCTCCTTGGTTCCTAGATCAATATGCCCTGACAACATGAGGGCTGGCTTTCCTAAAGGGATAAGGCTGCAGTTTTTGGTAAATTGTCATTATTCATTTCTCACAAAAATGAATAAGTAAATGAAATATTGTAATTCCAGTCAATTAGGCAAAATTTCCAGTATGTACAGTTTCAAGTGGGTTTCAAATTTTCTGTTTCAATGAATAATATTTGGATTTCAGAGTACTAAAAGGTTAGGTTAAGTTTCCTTTATTAATCTTCACCAGGGAGAAATTTGTCTTAGAGGTAAGGGAAGGTTGCAATACAGACAGAAAGACATACAATATGCATACACGACATCAGATTAAAAAAAATTGTGGTGTTGGCAAAGACATAGACGACCCCTGACCATCCCCTCAAACCATCACCCACTCCAGCATTCCCGCTAACATCCACATAATTCCCCATCCCCACCATCAATATCCTTCTCCCAAACCCAGCACCATCACTTTATAATAATACATATGCACATTCATCCTGTCATAAATAAATAAATACACTGGTCTACAAATTTTTGGACTCGATCTGCTCCTGAGATAAAAGTGGCTAAATCTCATTTATATTGATAAGATAAACTGAAAATCAATTGATAACTGTACTGGTTAGCTAATGCATTCAAGATACACTCAACAAAAATATAAACGCAACACTTTTGTTTTTGCTCCCATTTTTCATGAGATGGACTTAAAGATCTAAAATTCATTCCAGATACACAATATTACCATTTCTCTCAAACATTGTTCACAAATCTGTCTAAATGTGTGATAGTGAGCACTTCTGCTTTGCTGAGATAATCCATCCCACCTCACAGGTGTGCCACATCAAGATGCTGATCTGACATCATGATTAGTGCACAGGTGTACCTTATACTGCCCACAATAAAAGGCCACTCTGAAATGTGCAGTTTTGCCTCACAGCAAAATGCCACAGATGTCACAAGCATTGAGGGAGCGTGCAATTGGCATGCTGACAGCAGGAATGTCAAACAGATCTGTTGCTCGTGCATTGAATGTTCATTTCTCCACCATAAGCCGTCTCCAAAGGCGTTTCAGAGAATGTGGCAGTACATCCAACCGGCCTCACAACCGCAGACCACGTGTAACCACACCAGCCCAGGACCTCCACATCCAGCAGGTTCACCTCCAAGATCGTCTGAGACCAGCCACTCGGACAGCTGCTGAAACAATTGGTTTGCATAACCAAACAATTTCTGCACAAACTGTCAGAAACCGTCTCAGGGAAGCTCAACTGCATGCTCGTCGTCCTCATCGGGTTCTTAACCTGACTCCAGATCGTCGCTGTAACAGACTTGAGTGGGCAAATGCTCACATTCGATGGCATCTGGCACGTTGGAGAGGTGTTCTCTTCACGGATGAATCTCGGTTTACATTGTTCAGGGCAGATGGCAGACAGCGTGTGTGGCGTTGTCTGGGTGAGCGCTTTGCTGATGTCAATGTTGTGGATCGAGTGGCCCATGGTGGTGGTGGGGTTATGGTATGGGTAGGCATCTGTTATGGGGAAGAACACAGGTGCATTTTATTGATGGCATTTTGAATGCACAGAGATACCGTGATGAGATCCTGAGGCCCATTGTTGTGCCATACATCCATGAACATCACCTCATGTTTCAGCAAGATAATGCACGGCCCCATGTTGCAAGGATCTGTACACAATTCTTGGAAGCTGAAAATGTCCCAGTTCTTGCATGGCCAGCATACTCACCGGACATGTCACCCATTGAGCATGTTTGGGATGTGCTTGACCGGCATATACGACAGCGTGTACGACAGCTCCCACTAATATCCAGCAACTTCGCACAGCCATTGAAGAGGAGTGGACCAACATTCCACAGGCCACAATTGACAATCTGATAAACTCTATGCGAAGATGTGCTGCACTGCATGAGGCAAATGGTGGTCACACCAGATACTGACTGAGTCCCCAGACCCCCAATAAAGCAAAAAAAAAAAAGGCGGCCTTTTATTGTGGGCAGTCTGGGGCGCACCTGTGCACTAATCATGATGTCAGATCAGTATCTTGATATGGCGCACCTGTGAGGTGGGATGGATTGTCTCAGCAAAGCAGAAGTGCTCACTATCACACATTTAGACAGATTTGTGAACAATGTTTGAGAGAAATGGTAATATTGTGTATCTGGAATGAATTTTAGATCTTTAAGTCCATCTCATGAAAAATGGGAGCAAAAACAAAAGTGTTGCATTTATATTTTTGTTGAGTGTATTTAATGATATTGTTTTACATCAAAATTGCATCTGTATATACAGGCATTTTTGTTTAAAAATAATATTTATATTTTGAAAATATTTAACTTGCACTTCTTTATCCATCAAGAAATAAACAAGAAATATCTTAAGACATCAGGTGCACGCAATTTCGAGGCATCTCTCTTATGTGAAATCAAAAAATATTTAATGTTAAAATGAATGTATTGGAATGTGCAGACAGGCTTTCAGATAAAACTGGTTGCTTATAGACACACTGTAGCTTCTGATAAACTACCGTTTTTGCCTTATTTTGCATACATTTCCAATCTTGACCCAATACTATATCTTGGAAACTATAGCCAATCAGCACTTCTGACTTATTTTTCTTTATTAGTGACCTAAACCAAGAAAAATGTCACTACTTTTGTTCCGGAAGCATTTTGCTTGTAGACCAGTGATATAAGATGAGTCCCCTCCTTCTACACCCCAAACCAAGCCAAACATTCACTCTAAAATACCCCCCCAAACACTAACTACAAGGGTCCATATCGTTCCAGGCAATCACCTACAGTATCTTCTCTGGTTGTTTAGTAGCTTAATAGATATGGGGACGAAGGAGTGCTCCTAACAGTTATGCCTGCACAGAGGAAGCCTGAATGTCCTTCCAGAAAGACGTATTCACACTTCAATACATGAGCACTGTCGTCTAGAATTGCATTCGCCTCCCTCAAGGTTGCCTGCTCAAAAAGTTCCTGAGGAGTGAGCGGGGCATCAGACCCATGATCTTACCTGCTGTTCTAATTTGGCTAGAGATCTCTGCTCTAGATTTTACCATTAAATTACCAAACCAGGTTTAGACTTGACACTCAATGCTGATTCTGATACCACAATGATAATACAAAACAGTCTTTATTTAGACAATAGAATGTGATTTTTAACAAAGGTGCACTATGTAACTTTTCTGGTGGAAGCGTGAAAAGTCCCTCAGTCGTCCAGGTAGAATCCATGATAAAAGGAGAAGTTCAATTTGTCAACTGGACAAAGTTTGTTTGGTTGAAAACGTTTTGCCGCTCATCCGAGAGGCTTCGTTAGCTCAAGCCTCTCGGATGAGCGGCGAAACGTTTTCAACCAAACAAACTTTGTCCAGTTGACAAATTGAACTTTTCTGGTGGAAGTTCAGGCCCTAAACATGTTGCATGTATTTCACAGTTCCTCTGGCCGAGCCTCTTCGTCCTGGCGCTGCTTCGCTGTCGCGGGTTGTCGGGGAGAAAACTTGCAAACATACAGCACTTCAGAGTCACACTGCGATGGAACATTTATATTAATTTGGCAAAGCTGAACACATTCTGTACTGTACAAGAGATATGGCACGGAGGAGAATGACGGACAAATCAGCAAAGGTCTACAGTCCCTTAGCCAATCAGGACACAGACAACAAGGTCGCAAAAGGTTAACCGCGATATAGTGAGGGACCACTGTACTAGTGTATGTGCTCTTATACTTGTTCTGCAGCTCAAGATAATTTTAAATACCTCTTTAGGAAAGGTTCATTTCCGTCCTGTGAATGTGACCTTTTTATACTGTTTAGTACTGGATTTGGTATCAATTGGTATTTGATTTTCAATAGTTTTGACAACCCTAGTTTCTACCTATGACGCAACAGTTCAGAGAAAATTCAGATAGTGTAAGGTAGTATTCTGTTTTTCTGAGTTTAGCCTATGTGTGCTTCCATTTCGTGAAGAAGTCCATCTCAAATATTGAGAAACATGTGACAGTCACAGTAATCAGTAGTTTGATCTCTGCGAGAATATAACTTTTATTGTGACGGAGCGCCTGTAGCTGCCCCGTCATAAATCAGGGATGAAAGAGCTTTTAGCGAATCTCCGCTTTTTATTCAGCCACGGGGTCATTTTTTTTATATCTGCAAAGTGCGAGCCGCGCGAGGGGGTTGCATTTCGGACGTCGCGCACAGGAATTCCAAGTATTACTAGTCGCAATAGAATAATATTTTGCCTTTAGGGAACAAGGAGCAGACCACCCGGCTCATTGAGCTGAGGCGGGACCTGTTCCATCTCGCAGATGGCGATGCGGTCCACGGACTGCACTCGGGGGCTGAGCGAGTATGCACCGCCTCGACTGCAGCCTGAGACCACGCTCCGAACCGTGCACTTTCTGAATTGGGAAACGGCGAACATCGCAGAGTAGCAAGTGTAAATATTGGGTGGGGATTTATGACAATTTATGCAACAGTAGCCGACGAGGGTCCGAAAGGAGGACAAAACGTAAAAAAGGAGGACAGACAGACAGCTCTAAAACCGGACTGTCCGGACGAAATCCGGACGAATGGTCACCCTAGCCCGAGAGCGCGCCTTAGCCGACAGAGCGCGTGGAGCCCCCCCCCCACCCCCCCCACCCCCCCCACCCCCGGTTTGCGGAACCAGGCTCCGATACAAACTGTTACCCCGCAGGACTGCTCACAAACTGTTTCCCCACTACCTGGACTCTGTTCCTCCCCGAGTGCGTTCGAGGGTGCACACTCGGCGCCTACGGGTTCACACACTCTTCTTACCGTCCGCTGTCTCTGCGCTGCTCTCTGGGTCAGGGGCCAAACCGGGGCACTTCCTGGTCATGTGATAAATAGCGCATAGTGGCTCTAGTCAATGAAATCGTACCATATGGGGGGTTATTTAAGTCATTTCGTTATTATGTTGACTTACAGATGTTTTATTATAATGGGTACAGTTTGGCATTGGTTTCAACCTTCAACCCTCATTATGTTAATTGGTTAGCCCAGGTTAACCCGTATACTTATATAGTTTTGGAGAATTATCACCACGTATGACACTCAAACACTCAAGGTATGACTCAAACACTCAAGTTATGACAAAAAGGCTCAGGGGGTACACAAGACAAAAAAGGTTGAGAAACACTGCTACAAGATCAAACCAAGACATAAGCCCTATTCGGACGGGATTAATTTTACAGAGGGATGTAGAGTAATGTCAGTTTATCACAGGACCTCTGTAATATAAGTGACCCCATTCACACAGGACAAGAAATGTCCGTAATATTTATTTGACATGGGAGGAGTTTGTTTACGCTCTGACGTCACGTCACGGGCAGGGCATAAAGCATCAGCTGAAGATGATCAAGATCATGATTAGCCTAGGTGAAATATTAGCGAACTATGCAAATTATTGCCCATAATCACGACTAATAGAGCATACATTACCTAAAACAAGCAGAAGTTTCATGCCTCTGACAACTGATTTATACCTCTTGGGCTTTTTCATTGGTCGATGTGTGCGTTTGTTTGAGAGTACAGTAGATCATTTTGCTTGCCGGCAAAACAAAGCACTTCAAGCTCCTCCATGTTTGAAAATTGCGGTCAATTATTTCTTTAAACGGATGTGACGAAATATTACATACATCTTTACCGAGGGTCGCATTCGCACGGGATTAATATTACCTATGGTAATTCCTCCAGACTGTTTTACAGAAGGTGAAACTCGCTGTAAATTTCACAGACATACTCCGTTATGTTTACGGACATGGGGCGTTCAGACAGGACTAAATTCCCTGGTAATTATTACTTCACCCCATGTCACCCCATAAAACTAATCCCGTCCGAATAGGGCTATAGTTAGAAAAAAAAATGCAACTATCAGGATTTCAGTCTAATTTGCATTGTTATTCATGGCCAATTCTGACATATTGATCGTGCTACAATGTGAATGAACTTAGAAATAGTAGTAGTAGAAATCTAGTTGACTCATGGTGAGGTAAGACAATTTTATTTTCCCTTTTTTCCCTTTTTTTTTTTTTTTTTTTTAACATTCCCCAATCTCCTGCTGTTTGGCCCCGAAGCCTAAACTCTTGGTGTATGCAAATATGATAATCTTTGTGAACCTGCTTAAAAATTCAAACCTAAAGGGAGAAAAGAATGAATAAACATCTTTGAATGTGCATAATGGAGATGGGACTGCTTACTGGTGAGTTTGCTCTTGTAACATGTTAAGAGTTATGAAACCACCGGAAGAAACTCACCAACTTACAGTGCATATGATTGACGATTTGAAAGGTCCCATGGCATGAAATTTTCCATTTCTGAAGTTTTTGAACGTTAACATGAGCTCCCCTACCCTTTTTAGATCTGGTTTAGTCTTGGCTTAGTCCTGGTTTAGTCCTAGTTTAGACCTGGTTTAGTCCTGGTTTAGACCTGGTTTAGTCTTGGCTTAGTCTTGGTTTGGACCTGGTTTAGTCTTGGCTTAGTCCTGGTTTAGTCCCAGGTTAATCCAGGTTTAGACCCGGTTTAGTCCTGGTTTAGTCTTGGCTTAGTCCTGGTTTAGACCTGGTTTAGACATGGTTTAGTCCTGGTTTAGTGCTGGTTTAGACCCGGTTTAGATCTGGTTTAGTCTTGGCTTAGTCCTGGTTTAGACCTGGTTTAGTCCTGGTTTAGACCTGGTTTAGTCCTGGTTTAGTGCCGGGTTAGTCCCGGTTTAGTCCTGTTTTAGACCTGGTTTAGTCCTGGTTTAGACCTGGTTTAGTCTTGGCTTAGTCTTGGTTTGGACCTGGTTTAGTCTTGGCTTAGTCCTGGTTTAGTCCCAGTTTAATCCTGGTTTAGACCCGGTTTAGTTCTGGTTTAGTCTTGGCTTAGTCCTGGTTTAGACCTGGTTTAGACATGGTTTAGTCCTGGTTTAGTTCTGGTTTTGTCCTGGTTTTGTCCTGGTTTAGACCTGGTTTAGTCCTGGTTTAGTCCCGGTTTAGTCCCGGCTTAGTCCTGGTTTAGACCTGGTTTAGTCCTGGCTTAGTCTTGGTTTAGACCTGGTTTAGTTTTGGTTTAGTCCTGGTTTAGTCCTGGTTTAGTCCTGGTTTAGTTCCGGTTTAGTCCTGGTTTAGACCCGGTTTAGATCTGGTTTAGTCTTGGCTTAGTCCTGGTTTAGTCCTGGTTTAGACCTGGTTTAGTCCTGGTTTAGTGCCGGGTTAGTCCCGGTTTAGACCTGGTTTAGTCTTGGCTTAGTCTTGGTTTAGACCTGGTTTAGTCTTGGTTTAGTCCTGGTTTAGTCCCAATTTAATCCTGGTTTAGACCCAGTTTAGTCCTAGTTTAGTCTTGGCTTAGTCCTGGTTTAGACCTGGTTTAGTCCTGGTTTAGTCCTCGCTTAGTCTTGGTTTAGACCTGGTTTAGTCTTGATTTAGTCCTGGTTTAGTCCCAGTTTAATCCTGGTTTAGACCCGATTTGGTCCTGGTTTAGTCTTGGCTTAGTCCTGGTTTAGACCTGGTTTAGTCCTGGTTTAGTTCTGGTTTAGTCCTGGTTCTGTCCTGGTTTAGACCTGGTTTAGTCCTGGTTTAGTCCCGGTTTAGTCCCGGCTTAGTCCTGGTTTAAACCTGGTTTAGTCCTGGTTTAGTCCTGGTTTAGACCCGGTTTAGATCTGGTTTAGTCTTGGCTTAGTCCTGGTTTAGTCCTGGTTTAGACCTGGTTTAGTCCTGGTTTAGTACCGGGTTAGTCCTGGTTTAGACCTGTTTTAGTCCTGGTTTAGACCTGGTTTAGTCTTGGCTTAGTCTTGGTTTAGACCTGGTTTAGTCTTGGTTTAGTCCTGGTTTAGTCCCAATTTAATCCTGGTTTAGACCCGGTTTAGTCCTGGTTAAGTCTTGGCTTAGTCCTGGTTTAGACCTGGTTTAGACCTGGTTTAGTCCTGGTTTAGTCCCGGTTTAGTGCTGGCTTAGTCCTGGTTTAGACCTGGTTTAGTCCTGTTTTAGTCCTGGCTTAGTCTTGGTTTAGACCTGGTTTAGTTTTGGTTTAGTCCTGGTTTAGTCCTGGTTTAGACCCGGTTTAGATCTGGTTTAGTCTTGGCTTAGTCCTGGTTTAGACCTGGTTTAGTCCTGGTTTAGACCTGGTTTAGTCCTGGTTTAGTCCTGGTTTAGACCTGGTTTAGTCCTGGTTTAATCCTGGTTTAGACCCGGTTTAGTCCTGGTTTAGTCTTGGCTTAGTCCTGGTTTAGACCTGGTTTAGTCTTGGTTTAGTCCTGGTTTTGTCCTGGTTTAGACCTGGTTTAGTCTTGGTTTAGTCCTGGTTTAGTGCCGAAATAGATGCAGAAATAATCTGATAATATGACTCACCCATAAGAACGCGGTCACTCCCGATAGTTTGCGTATCCATGTATGCACGTGTCACGGTCTTTAATAATCCGGAGCTCCGGAGAAAAGGACATATCCCAAAGTTATCCCATGTCCCGAGGCGAGAGTTCCTTCTTAAGTAGCATTAACGTAGCAAGTTAAGGATTCATCTTCTCTTAGAAATGCCATGTAAATATCACGCAGCTCGCTCACAGCTGATCGACGAACATGCGCAAACACAACAGCGGTAATCGTCATGATTGGCGGGAGCGCGATCGGTGCGTAATTATGCTGCAACATGATTGGAAGCTGGAGCGCAGTTCGGCCTTTGATTGGCTCTTGGCACTGGCTATTTTGACTTAAAGATGGCGAATTTCGCCAAAAGGTGAGGGATTATCATGCCTGATTGATAAAATGCCACAAGGGATGGAAGAAGGGATGACTGTTTTAGAAGAGGAATGATTTTGACTATTTTTTCCCATCAGGGGGGATCCGACCCCTACCCCCCCCCCCCCCCATCCCCCCTCAACTCGAGTACTGGGTGCGAGTGACTGAAAACGCGCGGTGCCTGCATTAACTTACCGATTTTCTGGGCACAGAAGCGCTGTGAACAGTAGCTACAGTTTTGAATTACTTTAAAAAATTTCAGCGTGAGAAATACCATGTGTGGCGTGTGAGCGTGTGAACACGTGTGTCACACTCTCAAAGACTTGAGAGCCCTGTATCAGTGATGGAATTCCCTAGTGTGATGTTGTGATTTCCATCCAGGAAGTAAAATTTGCAAAACTGACACATTAAAAAAAAAAAAAAAAGTTAATCTGTAATCTTAGTATTTTAATCAAATTAATAGTCCAACCTGTCAAAGGCACTTTAAGGGTCCGCTATGTAACTTTTTGTTAACTCATTTTTTTTTATGTTGGCCAAGCCTAATACGATCTCCATGGAGACGAAAAGAAAAGTTACATAGTGCACCTTTAAAGGGTCTATATTATTATTATTAGTAGTAGTAGTAGTAGTAGTAGTAGTGGTAGTGGTAGTAGTGGTAGTGGTGGCAGTAGTAGTAGTAGTAGTAGTAGTTGTTGTTGTTGTTGTTGTAGGAGTAGTAGTACCAGCAGTAGTAGTAGTCATAGTCGTAGCAGCAGTAGTAGTAGTAGTAGTAGTAGTCGTAGTACTAGTAGTAGTAGTTGTTGTTGTAGTAGTAGTAGTAGCAGTAGTGTCGTCGTCGTCGTCGTCGTCGTCGTAGTAGTAGTAGTAGTTGTAGAAGTAGTAGCAGTAGTAGTAGTAGTAGTCATAGTAGTAGTAGTAGCAGTAGCAGTAGTAGTAGTAGTAGTAGTTGTTGCTTTTTTTGTTTCATTCACACATTCACAAGAAATACTCCACTGTGTTTTTAAACTCTACACACCTTCACTAGAATCATTTGTCTTCATTTGTCACGAGCTTTAATGTAGAATAGACAAAAATCTGAATTCAAACCTGCCTAACAGTTGTAATAGTCATTTACACACGATAAACTTATGTCGCCTTACAGTTTTTGCATTTCCAGTGACGTCTGAACAAAAAGCGTCTTCACAACCATCACCCGCACACGCAGATCCTAACGCTTCCCCAGCAAATCTCCTTTGCTCAACGCAGCCATTCAAAAGCCATCACGTTCCTCCTATATCTCCAATGCATAATTCATTTGAAGCTGCATTTACAACCTAGTAAGAATTAACCTGTCACACACCCAAAGGGGGAAACCTCAACAAAATATACACTTATCTATCAACACAAAGAGGTATCGCCATCATTCGCCACCGGGGTATTCAGATTATGCATCATGAGCTGACACGAAACAAGGCTGGAGGAAATTAAAAGGTGCACAGACAAAGGGAGATGGTAGTGAGTGAATGAATACATGATCTGAGGGTCTATTTGTCGGAGCCGGGGGATGTGACGATGTTATTTACAACGCACAAAACGCACAAGTTCACTGGGGATAGTAAATAGTGTGTGTTGATAAGGGATTATGATGTGAGAGTGGATGGTTGTCAGGTTTCTAGGGCAAGTTAAAGATGTAATATGTGACTTTTCAGGTGTAGGCTCTGCTATCTGCTTGTTTCCATGGAGATGTTATGGGTAATTGCTGTGCTTTGTCAGATCAGGTCTGTGGAGAGGCGAGTCTGCTTATAGAAAGAATGAACCTATAATGTATTTATTTTGTTTATAAAGCAGGGACAGTGTACATTAATCAGCATCTCTGCAAATGTACCAGAATTAGCCAGAGATTAAATTAACAGAAGACAGGTTGGTTTAATGCCATACGGTGGAACACTTAAAAAAAGACATTGTGCTTGTGTGTACTATATAAAGTAAACACTTGTGGATCATTATGTTATAATTTGTACATTTTAAATCACATTATTAATCTAAAATGGCTTAATAAAAGAAACAAGTCCTTCCAACTGACTGGCGAGCAGCAGCTTTTTTTTTTTCATTTGTAACAAAATGAATACTTGATGCTGGTGAATCCTACGTGTTTCACTAATAAAAAAAAAAATGTAATTGGAGAACAAAGTACAGAGCGATGGCCATATGCTGGTGGTGGTGAACATGGGAGTTGAATATGGCGATTAAAGATTCTAAATACAAATATAACATTTAGAACATGGTTAAAAGTCCATTTTGTTAGTTAGTTATTATGTTTACCTTATTTTCAATGCACATTCTATTGCACATTTTACTAAATCTGTTATAGGTAGGTATTCTTTGCACTACTTTTTAGATTTTGTCTTAGATAGTTTTTGTATTGTCTTTATATTGTATTTTGTACACTGTTTTTTTGCACTGCTTGGACAGGGAGAGACGGAATTTCGATTCACTGTATGTCGAACACATATGGCAGAATTTACAATAAAGTTGACTTTGAACTTGAACTTTGCTTAATAGGTTCACTTTAAAGCAAAGATATGGTAGACACACATCATAAACCGTGCATTTTACCAAAGCCAATAGTAGCTGATATGTAAATATTATACACAAGAGTAACTTGTAACAAGTACTGAGTGGTAGAATTTAAAACAAAAAAGGACTAAACCAAAAAATACTAAAGTAAAAAAATATATATTTTATTTTTAAAAAATCTAGAAATAAATAAACCAGAATAAGACTGCAATTACATCTCCAACACTAAAACCTGTCTGCATTTAACACCTCCTTTTTTGTAAATTAAAAACTCTCTGAGAAAAGCAGATGTCTGCGGGAGAACGGGATGATGAGATGCCCCCCCCCCCACTCTCGTGTTGGGTGTCATCCCGGTGTCGCTGTACTCAGTGGTGCGGTGATGATGTGGTCCGTTCAAGGTCACCACGGTGACAGGAAGCTAACCAGACCAACTGTTCCCCATCCGCAAACAAATGAACGGATGAGTGAGTCTGATCCCCACCCGAGCAGAGATCAGAGGAGCGCCGCTATTCGTCATGTGATCTTTGAACCACCAACACCAGAGGCAGCAACATCCACTGTCTGCTAAGAGACGGGAGATGGGCAGAGAGGAGAAAGTATTTTCAAAAAAATTGAATTGTCTCTTTGTGGTTTTAATTAATGCATTTTAAAGCTGCGCTGTAGATTTTCTGATAGAGGGTTCCACAACTGCTTGAACACATGTAGATGTTATTGTTTTTTCCTGAAATGTATCATAATAATAATAATTCATAGCATTTATATAGCGCCTTTCATGATACCCAAAGCGCTTTACAGTTCATTGTTCATTCACTCCACACTTAGTGGATATCATATCACATATCTATAGAAACAAGCAAGTGACGGACCCCAATCCAAAAAGTTACACAGTCCACCTTTAAATAATAGTACTTTATTTTATATTACCATATGGCCTTATACATGTGTAATCCCTCAGTCCTCCACAATGTTCCACGGTGGTTTACATGCTTATATTAGTCTGATACTTTTTAATTTTAAAAAGCTCTTTTGGAAAGGTTCATTTCTGCCTGTGAATGTGAACACTTTTTAGAAGCGATACTTGTTTAAATGTTTCAGTACTTTTGGCAACCTATTTTCTTTTTCTACCTTTTTTTTCTACCTATGATGCAACAATTCAGAGAAAATTCAAATCGCGTAAGGTAGAAGTCTGTTTTAGAACTCAGAACTACTTCCTTTATTTTTAAACTTAATGAGAGAAGATGTAGATAAGTGGGCCCGCTCATAGTAAGAATGCAAGACTGTTTTTGCGGTAGTTTCGAGGCATAAAAACCTGTAGAAGAATAAATACTAAACATATTTGTTTAATGCCAGAGTGTGGAACATCGCAGGTAAAACAATATCATCACCATGAGACGAGCAGATGGCAGATTCTCTACCAGAAATGTTGCACAGTTTAACTTTAAAATCTGTTGCTGAATTTTGCTGCATTAACCGCAACTAGCATACTAATGTGCACTTCTTAATTATCGGACATGAAATGCTTTCTATTTAGATTCTGTCAACGTGTAGTGGACTCCAACTATATACATTTTTTATCAATCAATCAATCAAACAAACATTATTTATAAAGCGCTTTTCATACAAAAAAATGTAACACAAAGCGCCTTACAGTGAATAAGGATTAGAAGATTTGAAGATTGACTTTTTATTGATCTCACACAGGAGAAATTGTTTTAAATATACAACTCTGGAGAGAAAATAAGAGACCACTGCAAAATTATCAGTTTTTCCGATTTTACTACTTATAGGTATGTGTTGGGGCAAAAGGAACATTTTTGTTTGAGTCTATAAACTACTGACAACATTTCCCCCAAATTCCAAATAAAATATTGTTTAGAGCATTTATTTGCAGAAAATGACAAATGGTCAAAATAACAAAAAAGATACATTTTTTCAGACCTCAAACAATGCAAAAGAAACAAGATCAAATTAATTTTAAAACAGCATAATACTAATGTTTACACTTAAGAAGAGTTCAGAAATCAATATTTGGTGCAATAACCCTTATTTTTAATCACAGCTTTCATGTGTCTTGGCATGATCTCCACAAGTCTTTCACATTGTTCTTGGGTGACTTTATTCCACTCCTGGTGCAAGAACTGAAGTAGCTCAGCTTTGTGTTTGTGTTGGAATTCAACAGACGCTGGAATGGAATGGCTGTAATACATGTAATGTAATACATGCTGTTGCCATAGACAGGCAGGAGGGTTGCAGAATGTTACTGACTGACAAAGTTATATAAAGGAGAAATAAGATAAGGGGACTGGCAATGGTACGTTAATAGTGAATACAGATTACATGGTTTACAAAAATGATGGATCAAATATAGAGAACAAATTGCTTTTAATGGTACAATAAAAAAAACTGTATGTGAAATGTGTACATTTAAATAAAGCACATTCTCACATCTGCCAGTAGGTGAAATCCCACAACCAAAAGTGCTAAAAAAAACATGTAAATTGAACACATACTTCAAGTCTTCATTCTTATATATTTAAAGAGAGGGTATTTTACTTTACTTTTACTAACAAATACCTTATTTAGATCACCATGTTATGAAAAGGTCACCGAAAACAAATTATTAACATGTTTTCTAAGTTTCGTTTTTGGTTTTGAGCCTCCGAGTCTCCCCTCCTTTTGCTCTCCCCAGTCACTCCCCTTTCAGAGCTTTTCACAACACAATCACCATAAGCGTGAATCCCGCTAATGAAACTACTGCACATCGCGTCAGGTTTGTCACATATTTTTTTATCCTGCTTTTGTATATTTATGGAGAATTGTCGGGTAAGAGCAAAGATGGCGCAGGCTTGTGGATTGAGCTTTGGACTGAATCTTAAAACTAACTAGAAGGAGGGTTTGAATAGGGCCCTACAAATTTTTGGACTCAATCTGCTTCCGAGATAAAAGTGTCAAAATCTCATTTATATTGATAAGATGAACTGAAAATCAATTGATAACTGTGCTGGTTAGCTAATGTATTCAAGATATTTAATATGTTTTACATCAAAATCTCATCTGTTTATACAACAGATTTAGGCATTTTTGCTTAAAAATAATATTTATATTTTGAAAATATTTAATTTGCACGTCTTTATCCTTCAAGAAATAAACAAAAATATCTTAAGACATCAGGCGCACACAATTTGGAGGCATCTCTCTTATGTGAAATCAAAAAAAATATTTAATGTTAAAACTCTAGACATATTAAAATGAATGTATGTGAATGTGCAGACAGGCTTTCAGATAGAACTGTTGCTTGTACACTGTACCTTCTGATAAACTACAGTTTTTGCCTTATTTTGCATAAATTTCCTATTTTGACCCAACACTATACCTTGGAAACTATAGCCAATCAGCACTTCTGACTTACTTTTTCTTTTTTAGTGACCTAAACCAAGAAAAATTTCACTACTTTTGTTCTGGAAGCATTTTGCTTGTAGACCAGTGTTACTTAAAGGGATATGCCACCCCCAGGTCAAATTTGGGCATCTCCCCACAGTCCAGAGACTAAAATAAGTGGTGGAAAGCGTTTTCCTGCTCACCCAGCCATTGTCCGAGTCTGTCGCCACTGACCGCCGCGGTATCTGGTGCTCCTCCGCGTTAGACTGGAGTCTAACGGCGCCAGAGAAAGATTTCGGCCAAAAGGAATTAATTTGCTCGATGCGTTTCCCAATTACTTTGTGTGTAGTGCGCATTCATATCGAGTGCAAATAAATGTGCAAATCAACACGGAGAGCTTGCCTTGGTCATTTTGGGTGGGAACTATTTTTCAGTGCGTAAGAATACAGCCGTATCACGCACCACGTTGTGCAACAGGGGAACTCCCTTCCCGGTGCGTAACTGGGATTCCCCTGGTAGCGTGCTGCGTGATACGGCTGTATTCTTACGCACTGGAAAATAGTTCCCACCCAAAATGACCAAGGCAAGCTCTCCGTGTTGATTTGCACATTTATTTGCACTCGATATGAATGCACACTACACACAAAGTAATTGGGAAACGCATCGAGCAAATTAATTCCTTTTGGCCGAAATCTATCTCTGGCTACGTTAGACTCCAGTCTAAGGCGGAGGAGCACCAGATACCGCGGCGGTCAGTGGCGACAGACTCGGACAATGGCTGGGTGAGCAGGAAAACGCTTTCCACCACTTATTTTAGTCTCTGGACTGTGGGGAGATGCCCAAATTTGACCTGGGGGTGGCATATCCCTTTAAGCATGCATGGATGACATCTAAACCCTCTTTAGGCATGTTTTTGATAAGGGAACAACATTATAACATGGTAGAAAGTAGGGGTGTGAGTCTTTCACTCACAAAACGGTTCGATTCGAATCTTGATTCACAGGCTACGATTCGATTCATGGACGATTCATAAAATTAGTAAACAATCCCGTACAATTTGATTCGATTCGATCCGATTCGGTTCGGTTAATTTTGATTCAATACAAATTGACAACTTTACTCCCAACTTTAAAGTTATATGAGTTTCAGTAACTGTAAAAGTATAACTGACAAGAAGATAGATATTACTAGGCAGTTATAGAAAACACTAGAATGTTAATTCCAACATGTCTTTATGTCTTCCATTAACTTTTCTTAACAAGAAAAGAAAATCAGAGAAAGCTCTTAACACTGAATAACTAATACTTTCTCTCCATCTCATATCATTTCCTCAGTCTCCTTTGAGACAAAAATCATCAATGCTTCAGTGTGTGTGTGTGTGTGTGTGTGTGTGTGTGTGCACGCGTGCCAGAGTGGGTTCGGGTGTGTGTGTGATTTCCAAACCTTGGATCTGCGACAGAGTTAGTTGGTTCCATAGCAAAGAGTCTTGACTGCAGTCTGAGCCCCCTTCAAACCACGCTCCAAACCGTGCACTCTCTGAATTGAGAAATGGCTAGCGTATCCCGCACTGCGCTCTAACAACATCAGCTGACGTCACAGGTAAAAGGTCAACACTGTAGTCTCGTGAGAGTTCAAACACACGCACAGGGCCGCTTCTACTGTCTGAGAGCGAGCGCTCATGATCACAGGCGCTAGGAAACCGATTCGCGGCTGTAAATCCGGGCCATCGGACCGTTCGTTGTGCATTTTTACCAATCCGGACTCCGTTGACTGGTACACTCGGATCGCAGAGGTCACAGACCGATAACAGATCCAAATCGGTTAATCTTTACACCCCTAGTAGAAAGTAAAAAAAAAACCTGCATAATACCCCATCTTTAATAAACACAGCATGTATCATCACATTAACACCATTGTTCATACATTAAAAGTCCCATAGTTTGATATACTTGTTTCTCAGTTTGGCTATTCAGTAAAAACAAGAAAAGCTGACGTTTTGTATTCCATTATCAGCTAATTACTAAATGAGTGGAGACATGAACTTATTATTATTATTAATCATGTTTTCATTTACATGTTAATTAGAGCAGCATCAATTAAAGCTGACACAATGGATGCACTTCCAGACGCATATTGATGAGCTACAATGGAGACACTATGGTTCGTTGAGCAGATGCAAATTCTGTTTTGGATTTAAAGCTTGTTTTACCTGAATTGTCTTTTGTATGTTTTATCCATGCATTTTCCAGTAATTCTGTACTGTAAAGTCAACTCCTTTTGAGCAAAAGCTTGGCTTCTTGTATTACTCTATAGAGCTCCAAGATTAATCACAACTGAATCGAAATTGCAATTTGAATGAACAGGAATTAAAAATAGCAAAGGCTGCAATTTAGAGTAAATTAAAGTATCACGATTTTTTCCACAAACAACAAAAAAAAAAAAAAATCACCTTATTCTGCATAAAAAAAAATACTAACCCTGATGTTTATGTGTGTACAAACATGTTCTAAAATGTGATCACATATTTGCGGTCACTTCATATTTTTGTGTTTTTGTCATTTCTTCTGGATGAGTTTAAAATGTGAACTCTGAACAGAATCCTATTATTAAAACAATCGCGAAATACTAATTACAGTAAGGTTGGGTGACATTGCAAAAATCACTTGTCTCTTTCAAAGCTGCAACAAGCAAAAAGTGAGAAAACGCATGCGCATACAGGCCTGTGACCATAAATTGTATAAAGAAATTGACATAGTTAACGTGCTAGCTGCTGCATTCCAAATAGGAAGTGAGCATGGGGGTGCTTCAGGCTCCATCGACTCTGGCTCCAGTTGACTTTACATTGAAAATCGCCCCTCTCTCTTTAACTGCGAGGGCTCATATTATGCAATTTTCAGATTTTTGGTTTAATGTTGTTTCCTCATCAAAAGCATAACACAGACCCTGCATATTTAGGCTGAATTCTTTCCTCAAATGGAATTTACTGTAGCTGTTATCATGAAAACTACCACTACATGACATCACAAGGTGGAAAAGAGAGCTTAGGAGATGACAGACATAATAAAGGGTTTTACACAAACATTTGTTTTGATGTTTCAACAACGCAAACAAATGCTTAGGATCAAAAGAACCCGTTGACTCGCTAAGATAGTCGAGAAGTACTAATATCATGCAATAAAAGTACATGGTAAAAAACTGTTGCAAAAAGTGCAGGGGAAAAAGTAAAACAATATAATAAAAAATATGTAATCAAATATAATAAAATACAAAGGTACTGGTAGGATTAAATAAGGTGTAAGTAGAGTATTTCACAGATTGCACATAATATAGTGTAGTATAAGTATTGCACATGGATTTCGTATTGCAGGTTATTGCACGGATAAGAGTAGCATTTACAGTGAGGTAGTGACATACGTGATAATTCTTTAAAATGTTTTATAACTCATGTCTTTTGTATTGTTGTATTTTTTGTTTTTAATTGGAAAGCACTTTGGTCACCATTGGTGTTGTAAAGGGCTATATAAATAAAGATTGATTGATTGATAACTCGCTGTACATGATTCTGGTGCTTTTATTTTACATTTTGTCCATAAATAAAGTCCTATTCCTAATAGGGAACTCGGCTCCAAACTGCTGGCCTCGGTGAGCTTCATTTGACTGGAGCTGATCGCTATGGGTGACGTCAAACTCCCGTAGTCCACTTGTTCATACAGTCTACAGAGACTTGATCCTGATAGCTGAACATTTTTTTTGTCTGTCGCCAACATCATGAGAAACTTGAGTGTCCAATGTGCAGTTTCTTTCAGACTATTTCTCGAAAAGACGACTGTCAAAGGAATGCACTGCCTTTTAAACTCAGGGTCATCTTTTTATTTGTGACTTTATAAATATATTTCATTCAATCTGTGCAAAAACCTTGTGACACTTTATGTATGTGCCTTTCCACCCCTGAAATACATTCAAATACTTCAAGTACTTTTGAAACCCCACCATTTCCTCAAATTTTCCAGCCTTTCAAATGTGTGGGAGACATCCGATCTGCCTTGGACTAGAGCGTGACAGGAGAAGCTGCTGTTGTTAAAGGGTCCATATTACGCTATTTTCTGATCTGTTATAATGTTGTTTCCTCATCAAAAATACCTTTAGTTCTGTTTGATTTCATTCACACATGTTTAACACCACAAATCCTGCATATTTAGACTGAAAACACTGTTCCACCTTGTGATGCCATGTGGTAATACAGGAAGTGCTTCACTGTGTTTTTAAACACCATACACCTTCTCTAGAATGAGTTGGATAATTTCAACCCTGGAATTGCCAATCTCTACTTAACTAATGGTAAAACTAAAGGTAAAACAACCACTATGACATCACAAGGTGGAACAGAGCATTTTGAGCTTTGGAGATGTAGACAGACTAAAGCCCTACCTGGATGACTGAGGGATTACACAGACACTAATAATAAAGGATTATTCAAACAAAACACAACTCCAGGTATGTTTCTGATGAGGAAACAACATTGTAACATGGCTTAAAGCTTAATTATGTGTAACATAGGACCTTTAAGTGAAGTGAAATGATCTGAATGCGAACAGTGAAGATCTGACTCTTTGTTATATGGCAGCCATTTGCTAAAATCATTTAAGTTCATTTTTTTCTCATTAAAGATCCCATGACATGGTACTTCTTGATGCTTTTATATGGATCCTTAATGGTTCCCTAATACTGTAAATGAATCCTTCTTCAAAATCAACACTCAGTGCATGAGAAACAGAGATAAGATGAGAAAGAGTCATAAATATCTCTCTCAAACTCTTTATTCTGGGCGTTGTTGCTTGAATGCAAATGAGGAGAAAAGAGCTGGCCAATAGTAGAGGGTGGGGGCGTGGCCAAACTCTCCGCTCAGAGCCCACAGCTGATCCATTTCCTTGTTTTTGCACGGGGGGAGAGATTTGAAGCGTTTCATTGAAAAATAAACACATTTCCACATCAAATAAAATTAAACCACTGCTGTTCAAAGGTCCAGAGGCTCAGATAAAGGACTTCCGAGCCTAGAAACACTCGGACGTGCCTCCAGGCAAATAAAAAAACGCATTTCGCATTGCCTAGCACATTCGCAGTCCAAACTCTCTGGGCGTGATTTACAGAGACGCTGAGTACAGACAGACGGGGGTGGAACTGCATTTGCATTTCTTTTTTCAATCTGACGTCAATAAGGTGCCTTGTTCAAACTCACCCGTTTGAGCTCCGATTTTTTGTAACGCAGAAAAGGATCGCAAATGCTCAGTTTAGACATTTCACAACTTTTAACCATGGGGGGGGCTAAACAGGGTAGGGGAGCTCACATTAACGTTCAAAAACCTCAGAAAGTGAAAATTTCATGCCATGGGACCTTTAATGTACACACAGCACCCCATATTGATAGAAAAACACAAAATTGTTGACATTTTTGCAGATTTATTAAAAAATTATGTTAGTATGGGGTGCTGTGTGTACATTAATGAAAAAAAAAAGAACTTACATAATTTTAGCAAATGGCAGCAATATAACAAAGAGTGAAAAAATTTAAGGGGTCTGAATGCTTTCCGTACCCACTGTACGCCAGTGTACAGACATTCATCTGTGGGAGCTGGAATCACACCGCCAACCTGACTGCTCTACCAAAGATGTTTATGTCGAGAGCGGGATTCAAACCTCCAACCTTCGGATCAGTGGTCAAAAGCTCTGTCTATGGCTACATTCAGACTGCAGCCTGAAATGACCCAAATCCAATTTTTTGCCTCTACATGACCTGTATCTGATCTTTTAACACAGACCCTTTTTGACACAGATCCGATTTTTTTTCAAATATGACCCAGGCCACTTGGATATGTGGTCCTAAAACCGATACATATCCAATCTTTTGACATGTGACTTCAGTCTGAACGGCCAGGTCGCTTTCGTCTGACCTACACGTCATCAACAAGTGAGAGTGGTACAAGTAGGCGCTCACAAATGTACACAAACATTCTTCTCGTCATACAAAAATTGTGCATGAAGTCCATGTCAGTGAAGCAGCAAAGCACATAACAATCCCACCACTCTCAGCACCAACACGTTCCTTTCTACGGATGTTGCTGTCACTGCCCCACAAAACGCCAAGGCCAAAAACCTCGTCCTTCTCAATCTCCTCCTTAAAACAAAAAAGCTGTACATGTTCTGGCTCTGGTACGACAGCAACTTTAAAATCTCCAGGCGCTCAATGCTAGCGTCCATGTTTAGGCAACTTCTGTGAACACTGAGCACGCTCGCTGCATGTGACCTCGGCGTGTCCTCCAAAGCACATGCAGGACACTTTTGGGGCGTTTAAAGTTCACACTGGAGATCACATACAAGTCGCATTTAATCGGAAATGTCAATGACCTTGCAAAACAATCGGATTTCACACACAAAAAAAAATCGGAATTGAGCTTTAAGCCCTGCAGTCTGAACGTAGCCTCAGTGTCTTACTGTATGTCTGAATGTGGACTCTGGATTCTCGCTGCTTTTTCCTATGTGTTTTTTTTTCTACTGTAAAACACAGCAAATCAATGTCAACAGATCTGATGAAAACATGTTGAAATGAAAACTGCTTGGGTCGCGGATTCAGTTTTGACAGTCTTTTCAAACACTTGTTTTGGTGGAAAGTCATTTCAATTAGTCTCACTGATTAGAGGAACCACGCATGTCTCTGGAGGGTCTGAAATGTGCAAATGTGAAATCTCGATAAAATCCACACTTTCCTTCTGCCTGTCTTTCTCTCCTTCTTCTTTCTCCCTATCCCCCTCTCTCTTCCTTTCATTCTTTCTCTATCGCATTCCTTTCTCCTGACCCCACCTTTCTCTTTTTGGCCTTCTCCCTTTATCCATTGTCTTTTTTCTATCACCCCCTCTCTCCCTCCCTCTCTTCTCTATCCCTTCTATCTGTCTTCTTCTGCCCCTCTGCTTTCTTTCTACCCTCTCTCCATCTTCCTCTATCCCTCTCTCTCTCCCCCCTGTTTTCGCTACCCCCTCTCTTCTTCTCACTTCTCTTTACCCTCTCCTCTTCTTTTTCTCTACCCTCTCTCTCTCTTCTCTTCCCTGTCTCTCTCTTCCTCTAGCGCTCTCTTTTTTCTTCACCCTCTGCTTTCTCTCTACCCCTTCTCTATCCCCCTGCTTTCTCTCTACCCCTTCTCTCTCAGTCTTTATTTCTTTTCTCTCACCCCCTCTTTTCTGTCCCTCTCCCCTCAGTATGCCCCCCTCTCTGCCTCTTTTTCTTTCTTCTCTCTCTTCTCTCTCTCCTCATCTATCCCTTCTATCTCTCTTCTTCTGCCCCTCTCCTTTCTTTCTACCCTCTCTCCATCTTCCTCTATCCCTCTCTCTCTCCCCTATTTTTGCTACGCCCCTCTCTTCTTCTCATTTCTCTTTACCCTCTCATCTTCTTTTTCTCTACCCTCTCTCTCTTCTCTACCCTGTCTCTCTCTTTTCTCTTCACCCTCTTCTCTCTCTCTACCCTCTCTCTATTCCTCTATCCCTCTGCTTTCTCTCTATCCCTTCTCTCTCAGTCTTTATTTATTTTCTCTCACTCCCCCTTTCTGTGCCTCTACCTTCAGTATTTGTCCCTCTCTTTGCCTCTTTTTCTTTCTCTTTCTCTCTTTTATTTTCTATCGGCCTTCTCCCTTGATCCATTGTCTTCTTTCTCTCACAGCCTCTCCCTCCCTCTCTCTCTTTTCTCTCTTCCCCTATCTCTTTCCTTTCTCTCTACACCTTCTATCTCTCTTCTTCTGCCCCTCTGCTTTCTCTATCCCTCTCTCCATCTTCCTCTATCCCTCTCTCTCCCCTATTTTCGCTACCCCCCTCTCTTCTTCTCATTTCTCTCTAGCCTCTCTCTCTCTTCTCTACCCTATCTCTTTTCTCTTCACCCTCTTCTTTCTCTCTACCCTTTTTCTCTCAGTCTTTATTTCTTTTCTCTCACTCCCCTTTTTTAGTATTTGTCCCTCTCTTTGCCTCTTTTTCTTTCTTCTCTCTACCCCCTCCTTTCCGTCGATATATCTGGCACAAAATCTAAACCGCTAACCACCACTGGGACTCTTCTGACTCCAGATCAGCTGCGCTCCGGCCCTCACGGATTCACTTGTGTCACCGTGGCGATTGTGCAAACATTTGTGAGACCAATTTAGCATCAGAGCTTATAGAGGATATTTTGTAATTCTTTTGAACTTTACCCAGCATGCCCCAAACGCAGGGAAGAGGATTGGAAAGGAAAAGATGACACATAGAGGCATTCGGACACCGCCAAGTTACAGACGGCAAACTCACACTTGCAAGCAGTTACAGAAGGATGCATTATTCTAAATAGATTTTTCCGAGCTTCTAACCTTGTTGTAAATGTGTTCTCTTATCAAAAACATACCTGAAGTTGTGCATTTGCTTCATTCACCCTGGTTCCTCTGTAAAAAGTCCTTTGCCTATGAGCAGTCACGAGATTTGAATTTTCTCAGATTTGTTGCGTCACAGGTAGAACCCAGGGTTGCCAAAAGTATTGAAAAGCAGACACTAATCTACACTAAAACTATTACTGAAACTAGATACTCATTTGAAGCTGTATCGATATTACAATGGGCACATTAACAGGACAAAAATGAAACTTTCCTGAACATAATTTAGAATGATCTCGAGCTGTATCAGAACAAGTATAAGAGCACATAGGCTACGTTCAGACTGCAGCCGGAAGTGACCCAAATCTGATTTTTTTCGCCTATATACAACCTGTCTCTGATCTTTTAATGACAGTCTGAACGACAAAGATCAGATTTTTTTAAATGTGACCCAGGCCACTTGGATATGTGGTCCTAAAACCGATACATATCAGATTTTTTAACATGAGACTTCAGTCTGAACGGCCAGGTCACATTCATCTGACCTACATGCCATCAACAAGTGACAAACATCACTATTCTGTGCTAAAGTAGGCAGAAACTGAACAGAACTGGTCTGTATTTTAGGAGACAAGCCCAACATTGAGCCGATAGAAATGCTGGATAGCTGCGTTACTGAAGAGGAACCCACAAAACGCTATGGGTGGCACGGTACACAAAACTCACGGTACGGTACGTACCTCGGTTCAGACCCCACGGTTCGGTACATTTTCGGTACAGTGCAGGGAAAAAAAACATAACCAGAAAGGCTGTCCTCAAAGGCAGCTTTGAACTCTGAAACACTTTATTATGGGTGTTGTTGCTTTAATGCAAATGAGAAGGAGAGAGAGAGAGGCCCGTGCACCGGTTGGGGGGGAGAAACTCTCCGCTCTTTTCCTTTGCGCTGTGCGCTGGCTCCACTTCCGTGTTTGAGCACAGAAGGAAGATATGAGACGATTTCCATTGAAAAATAAACACATTTCCACAGAAAATAAAATTAAACCACTGCTGTTTCAGAGGTTAGGAGGGTCGGATAAAGGACACCCAAGCCTGGAAACACCCGAGCCTGGAAACACCCGAGCCTGGAAACACCCGAGCCTGGAAACACTCGAGCCTGGAAACACCCGAGCCTGGAAACACCCTCACGTGTCTCCAGGAAAATAAAAAAACGCATCTCGCATTTCGTAGCTCGTTTGCGGTCCAAACTCTCTGGGCTAAGTGCGGGAAGGGGTCCGTGACTTATCATGACTGATGACTTCATGTGCTCATCAGGACTCGCAAATGGCAATGGTTAAAGAGTCCTCAAGGAAACCCTTGCAAAATGAAAGCCCCGTGGTCAGTTCAATATTAAACTTTTGTACCGTATATTCTCCGTCAAAATGCGCGCACCGCACCGTGACCACCGTGACCCCGTACCATGACGGTTCAATATGAATACATATACCGTGCCACCCCTACAAAACGCTATAGCCAAAAACCTTGTCCTTCTCCTTCTCAATCTCCTCCCTGAAACAAATAAGTTGTACATGTTCTGGCTCTGGTACGACAGCAACTTTAAAATGTCCAGGCGCTCAATGCTAGCGTCCATGTTTAGGCAACTTCTGTAAACACTGCATGTGACCTCGTCGTGTCCTCCAAGGCGCATGCAGGACACTTTTGGGGCATTTAAAGTTCACACTGGAGATCACATACAAGTCACATTTAATTGAAAATGTGAACAACTTTGCAAAAAAATTGGATTTCACAAAAAATCAGAATTGAGCCTTGCAATCTGAACGTAGCCATAGACTAGTATGGACCACTATGGAACATACCTGGACGACTGAGGGATTGCACAGATATAAATCTACATGGTAATATAAACGGAAATTCTTAGATTTAAAGGTGCACTATGCTACTTTTTTTTTTGGGGGGGGGTCCTCTATCTGGTTGTCTCCATGGAGATGCTATTGCGTTGCCTGGAATGTTTCATGATATCACGTTAAACATATAAATCTAATTAATCGTTTATTCTTTTTTAGAGTAATAAAATAATCTGTAATGGAATAGATGGAATTTTGGATAAAGCAATAACACCTTAATGATGATAAGTTAAAATAAGTAGAGGAGAAATTCAATTTGTCAACTGGACAAAATTTTATTTGGTCAAATACGTTTCGCAGCTCATTCAAGTTGCTTCTTCATATCTGGTCAGACACTGGTGGACACTGCCTTATATCTGCCTGAACTACAATGAAATGACTTTGAAACTACCACACCTACTTGTTTACAGTTTCTGTTAGTTAGGTATGCCTATATGCAGTGGGAGCAGAGTGTGGGGTCTTGATAGTCTTGATAGCAGAACCATTCAGGGCCATAAACCTCTGGACCTGACCTGCTGCCCTATTGCTTGCTTGCTTTGTTTTGATTTAGGTTTGAGGATAGAGTTATAGATGGGAGAAAAATTATGTCTGAGACCTCCATTTCTGTTGAAAGAAGGATTCTCTTTCTTGACAAAAATAGCCTCTTTAAAGGTCCCATGACATGGTACTTCTTGATGCTTTTATATGGTGCCTTAATGGTTCCCTAATACTGTAAATGAATCCTTCTTCAAAATCAACATTCAGTGCATGAGAAAGACACATGTACACAGTCAGAGTCATAATCTGTCTGTCTGAACGACTCATTCTGGGCCTTGTTGCTTGAATGCAAATGAGAAGGACAGAGATTGGGGTAGAGGAGCTCCTCTGTGCCGCTGGAGCGCTGTCTCCCCACTTCCGCGTATTTGCGCGGAGGAGGAGATGAGAAGCGTTCCATTGAAAAATAAACACATTTCCACAGAAAATAAAATTAAACCACTGCTGTTTCAGAGGTCCAGAGGGTCCGAGCCTAGAAACACTCGCACGTGCCTCCAGGCAAATAAAAAAACGCATTTCGCATTGCGTAGCTCCTTCGCGGTCCAAACCCTCTGGGCGTGATTTCCAGAGACAGGGGGTGGAGATCCAGATGGTGGTGGAACTGCATTTGCATTTCTTTTTTCGATGTTACGTAACAAAGGTGCCTTGTTCAAAATCGCCCATTTGAGCTGTGTTTTTTTCAAACGCAGAAAAGGATCGCAAATGCTCAGTTTAGACATTTCGCAACTTTTAGCCATTGGGGGGGCCTAAGCAGGGTAGGGAAGCTCACATTAACGTTCAAAAACCTCAGAAAGTGAAAATTTCATGCCATGGGACCTTTAACTCCCCTCTCAAACCAGTACTTTTCTCTGGCCAAGATCTGCACCTCAGTGTCCTCAAAGTAGTGGCCCGTGGCTTCTAGGTGGAGATGTATGGCAGATGAAGGTCCACTCTGGCTCTCTCGTCTGTGTTGGTACATCCTCTTGTGAAGTGGCTGTTTTGTTTCTCCAATGTAACTCTCACTGCAGTCTTCACTACACTGAATGGAGTAGACCACATTGCTTTGTTTGTGGCTCGGTGTTTTGTCCTTTGGGTGGACCAGTTTCTGTCTTAAAGTGTTTGTGGGTTTGAAATAGACTGGGATTTCATGTTGTCTGAAAATCCTCTGTAGTTAAAATAAGTAGCTATCCAAGAACACCCTTTCCTTTCATTCCTTTATAACTATCACAATATTACAATTATCATAAAACTTGCAAAAAAACTTGCAATTTTCTTCACTTTGGGTGTTATGGGTGTAACTTTCACTTTTAAATTACCTGTGAAAAATGTCCACTGCAATAGTATTCAGAATTCATTTAATTGGCCCCCCACTTTGTTACAACCATCACATCCACTAAAGCTGGTTGATTTGACTGTGGAGAGAGTTATAATTACACCATGTTCTCACCATATCCGAATGCATTTTTTTCTACACTGGCGGCCAGCCTTCATTAAGTCTATGTGGATAAACGCTGCTGTAATTGCCTGGGACAAATCTGATCTCTGTAATTGGATAATTGCTGTTAAGTCATAAAACGCTGAATTTGAAAATGGCCTTGAGTCCATTAATTCCCCCAGGCAGGAAGCTCGGAAACATAATATTAGACAAATCTGTTATAGCATTAGTTTAACCAGCCTTGTCATTGCTCGCCTAAATGGTAGTGCGATAGTTCTCTGTAATAGCACAGTTAGCGTGCAACTTGGCCTTTGCTGAATGCTACAATTTCATTTATTTTGTTTGTAAGAATGGATTGTTAAAGGTCCTATTTTACACAGAGTTGTTTTTTGTGAGGTTTAAGCCATGCTAGAAAGTTGGTACCGCATCAAAAACATAGCTGGAGTTGTGTTTTGTTTCATTCAGTCATGTTTAAATGATCCTTTATTATTAGTCTTTTTACATCTCCAAAGCTCAAAATTCTCTGTTCCTCCAAGTGATGTCCTGTAGCAGTAGTTTAAGTTCACAGCTACTTTTTACCTTTTGTTTTTTCCAACTTTTGTCCAGTTGACATGTGTAAGGGCCTGTTTACACGGGAACGCTTACGAGTAAAAACGACAAAATATTTTATCGGAAGTACCTTTCGTTTAGATGGTGACAGCATTTTGGGTGCTTAAAAATGCAAAAAACTGAAAAGTGGAAAACTTGAATACGCTCCGCCATAGCGTTTTCGTCTACACTGCCCAAGACGCAAAACTCTGGTCAAATCGCGTCGCGTACGTCCATCATTATGTCACATCAGTCCATATATCAGTGTACATTGTTTGGCAGGACTCCCAGTCCACACCTTGTTGCGCCTTCGTTGCTTTGTAGTCTAACGTGGTCTGAAGCAATAGTTGAACTTCTTCGTCTGACCACACACATTTTTTTTTTGCTACCGGTAGCCATGTTTTGTTTTGCTTTTCACGGCGCAGACGAGAAGAAGGAAGATTCTACGCATGTGCCCGGACATAGTGATAATGTATCACAGCACCACCTAGCCGCTTGGCATGCCTACCCAAACGAATTCCACACACTTTTGCGTCACCGTATGCACGCAGATTTCCTCCCGAAAACACTCGTCTAAACGCGGAATAAAAAGTGAAGACGCGACGGCACTTTTGCGTCGTCTATTCAGACGTAGCCATAATAAACAAAACACAACTCCACGTATGTTTGTGATAAGGAAGCAACATTAAAACAAACATTAGAGAATAGTGTAATATAGGCCCTTTAAAAGTAAAATTGTAATTGTACTTTAATAAGGAAAATTGTCAACTTTTTTAGTGACAATGAGAGGTTTTTAAACATTTGTAATTTGACCAGCAAGGAAATCATTCTACTTCTCTGACCTGTCCACCAGCTCAGTTCCAAACTGATATAAAAATCACAGTGAATATTTTCCTTAGAATGAAAAATTTTGAAAATAAAGCACAGTAAATAAAGCACAGTTTTGAAATAAAGCACAGTTGAGTGATTGTGAGTGACAGTGCCCCAGTGCATTATGGGAGAGCGACCCTAATAACCACACAGTGAAGAACCCCTGAAGATCCACAGCTAAAAATAAAAACAAGGTTAACTCCCCGATGCTGTCCAAGGTATGATTTACCACAATGGGGCAAGTTTAACACCCACCAGTGTAATAATCCCTGCAAATAGAATAAAAGGTGAAATCGAAGTAGATACCATTACACATGGGCCTTCTGCATCTGCATGTACAGACATTTTCAACATAGATGAACGAGTATTTAAAATGCTGACCTAAGCTCTACCCCAACAGATAGTCATGCATTTTAGTGTTTGATGTCAGCTATATATATGTACACACACACACACCGTAGTACATGAGTTAGGTTTGATATGAGTTTGACTTACAACAAAAAGGTGAGTGTGACTGTTCCAGGTATGTACATCCCTGGAGGAGAGCGCACTGTTCAGGAGCTCTGTTCAGGAGCTCTGTTCAGTCCCAAATAAGGACCACAAGCTTAAGAATCAAGAGAGGAGATAGAGGAAACAGAGTTGCAAAAGAAAAAAAGAGAAGCAAATGCAAGACCAAGTTAATGCACACAAGGAGATCTGACATCTGAATAATTCTACAATACAAGAATGTGCCACTAACACAGCTAAAACAGTTACTGAAACAGACTCAAAGCTACTCTCCAGAAGATAGTATTTGATATTGTATTTTATATTGTATTACTACTTTTCTATTTAAATCTGATTTGTACATATACATTATTATAGACACTGGTCTATTGCTCTTTGGTTGCTGTTCCATCTATTTTTTCTTTTTACCCTCTGTTATATATTATATTTGATGAGTGAGCTACCGTACCCAAGACAATTTCCCTTGTGGATCAATAAAGTTTGTCTAAGTCTAAGTCTAAGAAGAAAGACAAAGAGCTGGAAAACCAAATATATGTGCACAAGGAGATCCGATATCTCTAGAACTACAGTCCAACTCAAACAAGAGCTAGCCAACTCCAATCAAAAACTTAAAACAAAGGATAATATAATCGCAGAGATGAAAAACAAAAACAGGTTGGATCCAGAGGCCTGCAGCGGTGAAGTCCAGGGCAGAGACAACAAGAGAACCACCAAGCAGAGACGGGACAAAGAAAGAGCACCAATAATGGACACTGAGGTTGGTGGAGATCTAACCAACAGACAATGAATAATTGTCCAGAAAGGTGTAGGGGTGGGTACCGGCTGGTTAGCTCAACTGGACCGGCTGGTTAGCTCAACTGGTAAGTCACTGACTTTCCCCCCAGGGGTTGTGGGTTCAAATCCCCCCAATGAGCTAACCAGTGTGGGTCCTTTGGCAAGACCCTTCACGGTACTGCCCCCCAGGCGCTGAAAAAGATGGCTGCTCACTGCTCCTGAAAAGGATGGGTCAAATGCAGAAGTCAAATTTCTCCCGTGTGTCACTGTGTGTCATTGTGTGTGAGACCAATAAAATACTTAATCTTAATCTCTTAATCTATTGGCAAAGAAGTCACGATTCAATTCGAATCACGATTCATATGCCACGATGCGATACTATCACGATGCATCATGATACTTGAATTATTGCGATGCATTGCAATATATTCAACATACTTCAGTGAAAATGTGCCAAAAAAAAGGATAACTTAAATAACAGTGGGTAGTAGGGATGGGCATAATTAATCGATTAACCGATAATTGATCATTAAGAATTTCACCGAGCAAGTTCATTTTCGTCGACAAACAAAACAAACAAAAAAAAACCCAAAAACAATTGCCTCAGTTGGCGCGCCTCAGTTGATATATGCGAGCTTCCGTAGGTCAATCGCCAAAACATGAAGAGGTCGCGGCGAAGTGTTGTGTGGGACCACTTTCATTTAGAAAATGACCAAGCGCACTGCAAGCACTGCAATGCAGCATACAAATATACCTCATCGACAACACAAATGATTTATCATTTGAACACCGCGCATCCAAGTCTGGTAAAAGAAGGTGGCGGCGGTTCATCATCTCTATCACAGGCTAGCCTGGACTCGGTGCTAGCATGGACCAGGAGGAGCTGCAGTGCTCAACGAGCAGAGAAGGTCACCGAACTGATAGCGAAGATGATCGAAACAGACATGCTCCCCATCAGTGCCGTGGAGGGCAAAGGTTTTCACGACTTAAATATTAATAAAATATTGCTGCAGATACGGCTGGGTTGTGTGGAGGAGGTAGGACAGAGACAGCGGGCTAGCAGCGGTTAGCTCTGATCCCAAAGTGGCTAACTCCGAGCGCGCTAGCAGAGGCTGCAGGATGCGTGTCGCCTCGCTTTAATCCACCTCTACCCATGTTGATTTGCAGATTTACATTCCCGTGGAGAAGCGCCTGTTCCCACAGCCTCGACAGACATAGTAAAAGCGGACACACATGAGGGAATGGTTGTTGTCTTTTTAATACAAAATAAATACGATTAACCGATTATTACTCATTAATTCTCCCGACGACTGACGAAGAAAACTTCACCGAATGCCCAGTGGGTAGTGTCTTCAATTGATACATAACTCTGAGCAACTCAATTCATAACTGAATTTATTGAATAACAAAAACAAATAAACCAAACCAATAACAAAAAAGTGCATAGGATTTTTTCTAAAATAAAAAATGATGTTCAAACATTTGCCATTTTGGAGGTAGCTACCATCATAACAAACAATACCCTTTCACAAAGAAAAAATGCATAGGATTTATAAAAACAAAACAAAACTAATAATTAATGTATTTATTTATTAATAATTAATTAATTGATTATTAATTAATAATAATCAATTTTTGGCATCAAGAATCGATGCAGTATATTGTGAAAGTTAGTATCGCGATGCATTGTCGTGACGATTATTTTGCACACCCCTAGAAAGGTGCAGGAGCAGTTCTTTAAACGGACAAGAAGGAACTGGGGAAACTTGATTTTAATCGTGAAAACATAACTTATGTAATTTAGACACGTTTTGGTCCTTGTTGTGGGGTAACATACCTCTATGTGTATCATATCTGTTGCCAACCAGGAAGTAAAATTATAAACTTCACCACAATTACAAATACATGTAACATGTCAGTTTAACGCGTTAATTCGATTAATTAATTACAGTGCTAATTAATTGCGTTATAAAAATTACGCAATTAATTATGAGTAGCAATTCAATGCGCGCGCATTTTTAATTTGGCATGCGAGGCCATTGAACGGCAAGTTTATCTATAAAAATGTGACGGAGCAAGTCCGTCCCTAAGAGCATTATTTCCTTATCTGTTGTGCTCCACGCGCCGAACCCTTTTCATTATCAACCATAAACTAACTCCCATAACCTCGCCAGCGTGTTCTGCTGCGACTAAGGGTGCACACCAAATCGGGCTAAACGCGATAATTTACTCACCCGCATACTGCCACGTGGTGAGATCTGGCAAACCTATTCTCTGTATATTTGAAGCTTTGTATATTATTTATTGACGTTGCATGAAAGCTACTGTACATGCTCACCTTTTGACACCAGAAATATTCGCCATTTAATAGTGAAATGGTGTAAATGAGCTTTCGAATGAATGTTATGTAATGTGGGAGGGGGAATGGGGGTATATAGGTGCACTCTGCAGGTCTGCCAGCAGTCTTGTCTTGGTTACAGTGGAGGTAATGTGCACAGAGAGAAAGAGAGAGAGTGAAAGACTGAAAGACTTAAAGGGGAAGTCTGCAGTCTTTTCACTGTACCACTATAAATTGCACATTTGACACCTTTTTTGCACTGTAGGAGAGCACAATAAACCAAATAAAATTAATTAAAATGTGATTAATTAGATTAATTAATTACAAATCCTGTAATTAATTATATTCTTTTTTTAATCGCCTGACAGCACTAATTACAAAACTAAAACAGATCAGATTGGTAAAAAAAAAAATCTTAAAGCAGACCTATTATGCAAAATTGACTTTTCAGAGCTTTTACCCATGCTAAGCGCACAGCTGAGAGCTGAGAGCGGAGAGTTTGGCCATGCCCCCACCCTCTACTATAGGCCATCTCTTTTCTCCTCATTTGCATTCAAGCAACAACGCCCATATTGGCCTGTTCAGAGAGAGAAAAATTACTCTTTCTCATCTTATCTTTTTCTCATGCACTGAGTCTTGATTTTGAAGAAGGATTCATTTACAATATTAGGGAACCATTAAGGAGCCATACAAAAGCATCAGGAAGTACCATGTCATGGGATCTTTAAAGCTCAATTCTGATTTTTTTGTGAAATCAAATTTTTTTGCGAGGTCGTTCTCATTTCCAATTAAATGCAACTTGTATGTGATCTCCAGTGTGAACTTTAAACGCCCCAAAAGTGTCCTGCATGCACCTTGGAGGACACGATGACATCACATGCAGCGAGCGTGCTCAGTGTTTACGAAAGTCGCCTAAACATGGACATTGAGCACCTGGAGATTTTAAAGTTGCTGTTGTACCAGAGCCAGAACATGTACAACTTATTTCTTTAAAGGTCCCATGGCATGAAATTTTCACTTTCTGAGGTTTTTGAACATTAAGCCCCCCCCCCCCCCATGGCTAAAAGTTGCGAAATGTGTAAACTGAGCATTTGCGGTCCTTTTCTGCGTTTGAAAAAAAGACAGCTAAAACATCCGATTCTGAACAAGGAAACTATGTGACGTCACACTGAAGCAAAAATGCAAATGCAGTTCCACCGCCCGTCTGTGTTTCTACCCACACTCTTTGGAACTCACGCCCAGAGAGTTTGGACTGCGAACGAGCTACCCAATGTGAGATGCGTTTTTTTATTTGCCTGGAGGCACGTGTGAGTGTTTCCAGGCTCGGATGTCCTTTATCCAAGCATCCGATCCTCTGAAACCACAGTGGTTTAATTTTATTTTCTGTGGAAATGTGTTTATTTTTCAATGGAAATCGTCTCATATCTTCCTCGCGCATAAACGCGGAAGTGGAGCCAGCGCACCGCTAAACGAGGAAACAGCGGAGAGTTTGGCCTCCCCACCCGCTGCTCTGGCCTGTCTCTGTCCTTCTATTTGCATTCAAGCAACACCCATAATGGAGTGTTCCAGAGAGACATTTATGACTCTGACTGTGTTCATGTGTCTTTCTCATGCACTGAGTCTTGATTTTGAAGAAGGATTCATTTACAGTATTAGGGAACCATTAAGGAGCCATATAAAAGCATCAAGAAGTACCATGTCATGGGATCTTTAAAGGATGAGACTGAGAAGCAGAAGGACAAGGTTCTTGAAAGGAACGTGTTGGTGCTGAGAGTGGTGGGATTGCTATGTGCTTTGCTGCTTCACTGACATGGACTTTATGTGTACATTTGTGAGCGCCTACTTGTACAACTCTCGCTTGTTGATGGTTAGATGAATGTGACCTGGCCGTTCAGATTGAAGTCGCATGCCAGATCAGATACTATGTATCGGTTTTAGGACCACATATCCAAGTGGCCTGGGTCGCATTTGAAAAAATCGGATCTGTGTCGTTTAGACTGTCATTAAAAGATCAGATACAGGTCACATAGAGGCAAAAAAAAATCAGATTTGGGTCACTTCAGGCTGCAGTCTGAACGTAGCCTATGTGACCTTTAAATCTAATGATGTTAATTTTGTTTTAGAGAAGTGCAAAGTCTAACCTGTCATACAGTATACGCCCTTTAACTTGATATTATTGGTATAGGAACAGTGAGGAGCATGGTCTGATACTATAGAAGGCACGAGAGCAGAATCTAAACACCTCTTGTACACAGCTTGTCACATGTCAGATTAAAGGCTATAAATGTCATACTGTGCTCACAAGCCCGAATGATTCACTAGAACTAGAACAAATTATTCCTGCTACACCCGACACGATTTGAGAAAAAGACAGAAAATTCAATAACTATGTCTTGTATTGCCATAATTATATTATTGTGACACTTATATATATACACAATATACACAATAAATTGAGTTAATTTAGAAACAAACGGTCAAACTACTACTACTTCTACAATTACTACTATTAATACTTCTACTAATATTACTACTGCTCCTACTACTACTACTATTACTTTGCCTGGAAAAATCATACAAAGAAATATCTTGGATTTCCAGGTAAACTATTACTACTATTACTACTACTGCTATTACTACTAGTACTAAGATTACTACTACAGCTTCTAGTGCTACAATTGCTACTACTACTGCTGCTATTACTACTACTACTACTACTGCTACTACTACTACTACTACTACTACTACTACTACTACTACTACTACTACTACAATTACTACTACTACTACTACTAAGATTACTACTACAGCTTCTAGTGCTACTATTGCTACTACTACTGCTACTACTACTGCTCCTACTACTTCTACTACTACTACTATGACTACTACTGCCGCTGCTACTGCTACTACTACTAGTACTAAGACAGGGCTCTCAAGTTTTGAGCGCGTGGTGTCGAATAGCTACTAGTGCTACTATTGCTACTACTACTGCTACTACTACTGCAGCTACTACTACTAGGCCTACTGCTACTACTACTACTGCTGCTGCTGCTATTACTACTACTGCTACTACTACTACAACTACTACTACTGCTACTGCTGCTATTACTACTACTACTGCTATTACTACTAGTACTAAGAAACAAAGCTACTATAAACAAAGGGTCAAAAATAAAAACTTAAAGGTGCATTCAGTAACTTTTCTGGTGGAGGGTCCCCCACCTGCTTGTCTCCATGGAGATTTTACTACATTTATTCATTACAGGTGTTTTTATTGCTTAAAAAAATCTCCCTTGCAATGGATTTTAGGTTTAATCTGTACTGTGGTACATTCTAGACAAAGCAATAACATTTACACGGAGACAAGCAGGTGGCGCACCCTCAACTAGGAATGTTACGTAGTGCACCGTAGTATAAAAACAGTTTCCAAAAATAGCACACTTCTGTAAAATGGATCGCGTTATGTTGTTGCGATATTCATATTGATTATTGCGTCCTAACTCTGAACTAAACCTGGATCAAACCCAAGCCAAATCCATTTTTTGCACAGAGAAAACTGCTGTTAAAATCAGTTTGGACGTACATAAATTACCATGTACAATGCAGCTTTTAAGATGTGCCAAAATCTGTCACACAAACTGCTGATTCGCCAATACTGGAGACACAGAACGGAAATTAATTGTGATATTACTGCAGCCCTAAACATTTTTATTTTTATTTTTTAATTTTGCAACAAACCTAAATCTCACAACTATCGCCGTCCACTATAATGTTGCAGGAATTTTAAAATGCAGCCTGAAATTCAATATTCTAAAACAACCATAATGTTACAAATCATAAATCCAAACATCGGCTCCTTTCTCCTACAAAGAAACACTAGAAAACAGTCCCTAAGGAAGTAAGGAATAAAAGATTACTACTACTGCTACTGCTACTACTACTACTACTACTACTACTACTACTACTACTACTACTACTACTGCTACTACTACTACTACTACTACTATTACTACTACTACTACTACTACTGCTACTGCTACTACTACTACTAGTCCTACGACTACTACTGCTGCTACTACTACTACTGCTACTCCTACTACTACTACTACTATTACTACTACTACTACTACTACTGCTACTGCTACTACTACTACTACTACTAGTCCTACGACTACTACTGCTGCTACTACTACTACTGCTACTCCTACTACTACTACTACTATTACTACTACTACTACTACTACTACTGCTACTGCTACTACTACTACTACTACTACTACTAGTCCTACGACTACTACTGCTGCTACTACTACTACTGCTACTCCTACTCCTACTACTACTACTACTACTATTACTACTACTACTACTACTACTACTGCTACTGCTACTACTACTACTGCAGCTACTACTACTACTACTGCTACTACTACTACTACTACTACTACTACTACTACTACTACTACTACTACTACTGCTACTACTACTACTACTCCTATGACTACTACTACAGCTACTACTACTACTACTGCTGCTACTACTATTAGTACTAAGGTTACTACTACAGCTACTACTATTTCTACTACTATTACTACAATTACTACTACTGCTACTACTACTACTACTATTACTACTACTGCTACTACTATTAGTACTAAGGTTACTACTACAGCTACTAGTGCTACTATTGCTGCTACTAATGCTACTACTACTACTACTAGTACTACTAATAGGCTTACTACTACATTTTCTGCTAGGACAACTACTATTACAACAACTACTGCTTCTTCTACAATTACTACTATTAATACTTCTTCTACTACTACTACTACTACTACTACTACTACTACTAGTACTACTACTACTACTACTTCTACCTCTACTACTACTATTACTACTACAACTACTAGGCCTAATACTATTTCTGCTAGGATTACTACTACTTTTACAATTACTACTATTAATAATTCTACTAATACTATTACTGCTACTACTACTGCTACTACTACTACTACAACTAGGCATATTTCTATTTCTGCTATTAATACTTCTACTAATACTCCTGCTACTACTGCTACTACTACTACTCCTAGTACTGTTCCTACTATGGTTTTGAATAGATTAATGGATGTTTCCTATTCTCACATATTTTTTTCTCATTGCATTATGTTAATTTCACATACACTCTTTAATCTTTTGTTTTGAGAACAACCTTGGAAGTCTGCATACTATCCTCCGTCCACTACCCCTACGCTATCTGCAACGCCACGAAAAACTCCACTTTTTAAGACGCTCACTTCAACTGGTAAACATTGACTTCTGTCTGCTGGTACTTGCTCGCCTTCTATTAAACGCTTTCAGAGTCTATAGGGGCCCCGCTTTCTCTGTGATGGAGAACAAATGCAACCGGGCTCCGAAGCGCTGATAGTGGCTGATAGGGGCCGATGGGACCCCGTGGAGAGCACAGCAACAGCGAGAAATGTTGCATAATGAATAGACTTGGACCATCGCCGCTAAGTGTGATCTGCAGTGTTGTGTCAGCTCCCATGCATGTTTACAGTTAACTATGCAAATATGGTAATGTAGGACAAATAGGCCTAAGGGGATAGATGGAGAGATAGAAGATAGAATTATATGCTTAGCGTTCGGAAATGCCGAGAGAGAGGGAGAAGAAGAAGGAGGCAAGAAGGCAGAGTAAAATTTGATCAACAGCTGTTTGGGTGGTATTAAAGGTTCTACGGCTCTGAAAAAAAAAAAGAGACCACTGCATTTTTTTCTGAAATCAGCATCTCTACATGTATTACAGCCATTCCATTCCAGCGTCTGTTGAGTTCCAACACAAACACAAAGCTGAGCTACTTCAGTTCTTGCACCAGGAGTGGAATAAAGTCACCCAAGAGCAATGTGAAAGACTTGGGAGAGCATGCCAAGACACATGAAAGCTGTGATTCAAAATAAGGGTTACCAAATATTGATTTAAAGGGACAGTGTGTAAGATTTTTACCCATTAATTACATAAATTGAAGATACCCATTCAAAAATACAGTGTTTTCCAAGCCTTTTCACTTCCATCATGAAATCAAAGTATTCTTTTGGACTTAGATATAGTCACATAAAAGGGGGATCTTCCCCATATAGAGGCAGCCATTTTGAATACGAGAGCCGCAGAAGGACATTTGGGCTCATCCTTTGCCTAGGCTCCTGTTAGCGCCTGCTCAGCCGCGCTGCATGTGGGAGCGAAGGAGAGAAGGAGAGAAAGGGAAGGGGGAAGGGGGAGCCTCGGTGTTGGGTAAACAGAGAAAGGGAAGGGGAGGGGGAGGGGGGAGCCTCGTGGTTTTTTGGTAAAGACAGGCTGCTGTATCACACGTCGTAATAACACGTGTTTTGGACTAAATTGTTTTACTGGATTTTATTCGCTGGATCCTTACGGACAGATTGAGAGCAAGTTTATGGTGAAATACAGAGTTTGACCTGTGCAAAGCATTCTAAGGTAAGCTAACCTCGTTTTGTGCTTTTCTGTATAAAAGCCCCATGTGCTCGGGGAGTGATTGTTGTGCAGGGAAATGACTTGCATAGTCAAAAAGAGGAGACTGTAAGGTTTCATTTGATGTGTAGAGTGTCATGCTACACGATCAGGAATGTGTGTTTTCATGCGTTTTTCATGCGTTTTATTTATACCGTAGTTGTCGGCGAGAGCTCGCACAGCGCCGGGTGCGCGCGGCTACGCGAGCTGTCTGCCTTACGGCGCGCCCGGGTGACCCTCGAGGTCTGCCGTAGCCAAAAGAGGAAGTGGAACAGCTTCTAACCACCTATGCGCCACGAATCCTACACACTGTCCCTTTAAGATAAGATAAGATAAGATAAGATAAACTTTATTGTCCCCAAGGGGAAATTTGTCTTGGGCTCACTGCTACTACTACTAATAGAGTTTTGAAGTTTGGTTGGAGTGAGATTTATATTGGGGGGGGGGTACGAGTGAGATTTTTCTAACTCTTCTGAGCCACACAGACCGATTTTCTGGGCACAGAAGTGCTGTGACCAGTGGCTAGAGTTTTGAATTGCTTAACAAAATTTCAGCGTGAGAAATAAATAGTGTGAGCGTGTGAACTCGTTGAAATGCGTGTGTCACACTCTCAAAGCGTGAGACTTCAGAGCGCTGCTAACAGTAGTAGTAGCTTAAAAACACAGTTACACTCACACATACAGTACAGACAGAAAGACAGAAAACAGTCACAGCTCATTGCCAGGTACATTTGTCTATCGTTGACGCACAAATTTGTTCAAGAGTGCAACAGAAGTGGGCATAAATGAAAGTTTATATCTATTACTTTTAAAGTTCTGTGCTCGATAGCCTGAACTGAACTCTTCTTAAGTGTAAACATTAGTATTATGTTGTTTTAAAATGAATTTGATCTTGTTTCTTTGTATTGTTTGAGGTCTGAAAACATGTATCTTTTTTGTTATTTTGACCATTTGCCATTTTCTGCAAATAAATGCTCTAAATGATCATATTTTTATTTGGAATTTGGGGGAAATGTTGTCAGTAGGTTATAGACTCAAACAAAAAAACATACCTATAAGTAGTAAAATCAGAAAAACTGATAATTTTGCAGCGGTCTCTTATTTTTTTCCCAGAGCTGTATATCCGCCTGAGACTCGACCCATTCATTTGTGTCCTTTATAGTGGACATTGAGTAAACCAGTCTATCTTTTAAGTGTTTTGAGATAGACTCTAGTTTGTGGCTGCTCGATGATTAAAAAATAAATAAATAAATAAGAAATTAAAAGGGAGTCTAAAAAGTTTTTGAGGTGACTGTAGCAGCTTGTCAGGGATGTTGGTCATTGTTTTTGTTAGATCGTTAACTTCACGTGGATTTAACACTATTACAGGGGACATGTTACAACATTATGAATAAAAATAAAATTAACAAAATGTAAATACTAAGGTGTTCATTTACCTCCAAATACAAATAAATAAATACGTACATAATAATATTAATTGAAATACACTTTTTTTCTTCGGGTCCCAGGAGGATATTATGGTATTTAGTGATCTGCGTTATAATGTTGTTTCCTCATCAAAAACATACCTGGAGTTGTATTTTGTTCCATTTCACACATTTAACACATATATTCTGCATATTTAGGAGTTCTTGTCTCACCTTGTGATGTCATGCTCCACTGTGTTCATCTTCACTGGATAACTTCAGGCCTGGAATTGCCAATCACTACTTAACTTAGGCGACGTTTATATGATGACGGTCTGAACAGAAGAGGCAAAAGTGGCGTCGCGTCTTCACTTTTTATTCCGCGTTTAGACGAGCGTTTTTGGGAGGAAATCTGCGTGCATACGGTGACGCAAAAGTGTGTGGAATTCGATTGGGTATGCATGCCAGGCGGCTAGGTGGCGCTGTGATGTTTTGCGAATGTTATTGTTATGTCAAAATATGTACCTTGTAATAATAAAAGATTAAAAAAATCACTATGTCCGTGCACATGCGTAGAATCTTCCTTCTTCTCATCTGCACCGCGAAAAGCAAAACAAAACATGGCTACCGGTATGAAAAAAAAAATTGTGTGGACAGGTGAAGAAGTTCAACACTTGCTTCAGACCACGTTAGACACATATTCAAGTTTTCCACTTTGAAGGGCGGTTTCAGTTTTTTCCGTTTTTAAAGGCAAAGTAACATTATTTTACAATCTGAGCCTTCTTTCCGTAATAAAACAAGTCGTTTGACTCACCCATATCACGTTCGTGTCATTTGGAGCTGTTTGAAGAAAGTTATGTTGTAGCGTAACCATTAGCGTTTGTTTTCGGGGCATTACTTTGCGGTGTCCAAATAACACAAACTTTAGCACTTTTCAAATCATAGAAGCCCGATGTCTTAATGAAAGATTTCGTTTGAAGCAAAAGTGGCCTGTAATCCGAGATTTATCCATAGTTTTCAGCTTTGCGTTTCATGTTTGGGTCCCAGGAGCAGTCCGCGCATGCGCACTGGCGTCCTCATCTACTCGAAACTATGGCTAAATCTCGGATTACAGGCCACTTTTGCTTCAAACGATTTCTTACATTAAGACATCGGGCTTCTATGATTTGAAAAGTGCTAAAGTTTGTGTTATTTGGACACCGCAAAGTAATGCCCCGAGCAAATGATACAGCACCATGTTAATGGATACGGGATCATTACTAGAACAGAACGGCTCAACATAAGTTCTGCGATACTGCTCCAATTGACAGAAAAATGCTATGGGTGAGTAAAACTACTTGTTTTATTGCCGAAAGAAGGCTCAGATTGTAAAAAAACGTTAATTTGCCTTTAAGCCCCCAAAACGCTGTCACCGTCTAAACCAAAGGCACTTCTGATAAAATATTTTGTCATTTTTACCCGTGTAAACAGGCCCTCAACTTGAAAACTACCAATGCATGAAGTCACAAGGTGAAAGAGAGCAGTTTGAGCTTTGAAGATGTGGCCGGAGTAACAACGCAGGGTTACTCAAACACATGAATGAAACAAAACACAACTGAGGTATGTTTTTGATGAGATAACACCATTATACCGTGACTTGAAGCTCACAAGAGTTCATTGTATGCAATATGGGACCTTTAACACAGGAGTGAGAGAAGGGACAAAGTAGGAGGGGGAAGTTTAACAGCAGGTATACAGACCCTTTAAAAGTACATGAAGTCATAGCTCTTTAATTGACTTCACACTGAGTCCTACATGAGAGCATTCAGTCTATCTTGAGCCCAGTGTCCTGCCCTGCGCTGTAACACTTGTCTAGAACTGTGAGATCTGCCATTAATCTCCTCGCCACTGACGCCATATTGCCTCATACGTTCTTTCTGTCCCCTACATTCTATCTATCTCCCTCTCTCCTCTCGCTTCTGTGTCTCTCTTTAATTTCCAACAACTCTCCCTCGTTCGCCTCTTTTCTCTCTGCTCCTCTATCTGTTTCTCTCTCCCTACTTACTTCCCTGTCACTTTGCTTCTTTCTCTCTGCCTCTTTTCCATTTCTCCTCCTTCCTTTTTTTCTATTTCTTCCTCTCTTTCAGTCTCTAACTGTCTTTCTCGCTCCCGCTCTGGTCTTTCCCCGATCTCTCTCTCTCCCAAATCCAACTCTCTCCATCTTCCTCTTTCCTTTACTCTTCCGTTCTCTTTCTCTCTCTCTCTGTGCTACCCCACCCTCAGTCTCCCTCTTTCTTTGTCTTTCTTCTCTCTCTCATTCCCTGTAACTCCCTGTATCTGTCTCTCCTTTACTCTCTCACCTTCCGATCTTCTCACCTTCTTCCTCTCTCTCGGTCTCTTTCTCCCCTATCTCTCTCTCTCACTTTCCTTCCCCTCACCCTCCCAGTCTATCGTTCTCTCTGCTCATTCCTCTCCATCACTCACTCTCCTTCTCACTCCCTCTCTCACCCTTCTTCTTCTTTCTCTCTCTCTGCGACCCCGCCCTCTCCCTCTTTCTTTGTCTTTCTTCTCTCTCTCGCTCCCTGTATCTTCTATTCACCCCTCTCTATCTGTCTCTCCTTTTCTCTCTCACCTCCCGATCTTCTCACCTTCACACACTCTCTCTCTCCCCCATTCCTCTTCATCTCTCACTGTCCTTCTCACCCCCTCTCTCACCCTTCTTCTTCCTCTCTCCCCCCGTTGTCCTCCCTCTCTCCGTCTCGGCTTCTCTCTCTTTTCCCATACCCTTTCCCTCTATCATTCTTCTCCTCGCTCCCTCCCTCCCTCCTTCCTTCTCTCCCTGACCCAGTACTGCGAGTGCTCGGGGCCCGTACAGCCTCATTTGTCTCCATCACCCAGAGTCCGCGGCCCCTTCGTCACAACTCACCAAAGCGCAGTAGGTTTCGGGCGGATCTCCACACGTGATGTTGGGGGGGTCAAGGGTCACGCGCAGGTACTTTGTCATGTCCGTCGCTTCGGGCTGGCACGCCATGTAGTCCCAGGCCAGTCCCTCCTCGGTGTAGATCTGGGACTTGCACACGTCGTAATGGCCCCAGCCTGAAGGGTAGTGCTGCATGGCGTACGCTAGGCTGACGCTAGCGGCCTGCAGCGCAAATGCTAACAGCCAGAGCATTCCCGATCGCATTCTCGGTGTGCACTTTGAGATTTGTTGATTATCTGAAGTCACAGTTGATGGTCTAAAGCTGAGATTGCGGAGGCGGTGATAGCATCTTTTAACTTTTTGGCTCACATTCAGTAGTTTTGCGTTTTTTTTACTCCGTTTCCTAGTACTTTGTCAGTCTGTGGGCATCAGAAACAAGAGCTGGGTGGTTCTTCAAATGTGTCTCTGGCCACAGGCAACATCCTGAAAGACAAAAAATGAATCTTGTTTAGTATGAGCTACTCTTCAAGATCAACATACTTCTATAAAAATGACACACACAAAAATGTGAAAGGGCCTGTACCTGATTTCAAACCATGAGTAAGAAATGTGTTTTGTTTGTTTAGTTTGGACTTTTAGCCTCACCAGCTTTGACAAAACTTTACAAAGATGAGTGGATCTGGAGCTATTCCCATCTCCATGATTTCAGAGGGTGTGATTGACAGGTGGATTAACTCAATTTACGGTAAAAACAAACATGGCTTCTTACACATAAAAAAGGAGAAGAATCTGAGAAGGACTGAGAAGCAGTGTAGATAGATTTTAGAGAATGAACAATCGAAACACCAAATTTTTACCTATAAAAGTTATATACAGCTCTGGAAAAAATAAGAGACCACTGCATTTTTTTCTGAAATCAGCATCTCTACATGTATTACAGCCATTCTATTTCAGCGTCTGTTGAATTCCAACACAAACACAAAGCTGAGCTACTTCAGTTATTGCACCAGGAGTGGAATAAAGTCACCCAAGAACAATGTGAAAGACTTGTGGAGACCATGCCAAGACGCATGAAAGATGTGATTAAAAATAAGGCTTATTGCACCAAATATTGATTTCTGAACTCTTCTTCAGTGTAAACATTAGTATTATGTTGTTTTAAAATGAATTTGATCTGGTTTCTTTGCATTGTTTGAGGTCTGAAAACATGTATCTTTTTTATAGTTTTGACCATTTGTCATTTTCTGCAAATAAATGCTCTAAACGATAATATTTTCATTTGGAATTTGGGGGAAATGTTGTCAGTAGTTTATAGACTCAAACAAAAATGTTCCTTTTGCCCAAACACATACCTATAAGTAGTAAAATCAGAAAAAAACTGATAATTTTGCAGTGGTCTCTTATTTTTTTTCAGAGCTGTATTTTGTTCTGAATGTTACAAGAGAAGATGACTTCCGTATTTGCAAAACCCAGATACAAATGCTAGAAATTAGAAGCTGTGGTTGGACCGTCTCAAGTTTAGACAGCATTTTTTCATGTTCTATGACCCTTCTGGATTCGCACAGAATGTAGAAGGGACTGGCAACCTTTGTGCCAGTGTGATCTTGCACCATGACACCATGACTTCTCCAGTCTCTGCCAACTTTTTTGTGTGTGTTTGTTTTATTGTCCCACTTGAAAATGCACCATGACAGGGAATTAAGTGTCTAGTTTCCAATGATTTTTAGTAATAATGTATATGAAAAAAAGGTGATTG